>JAABKJ010006048.1:0-22364 GCA_011634705.1 Andricus grossulariae | reverse complement strand
TTATTTAATTATCAAGTTTAGTTATAAAATGGTTAGGGCTAGTTTTTATATCCTATCAGTATTGGAATCAACTCATAACGTTGGTTGCAATTCACTGGACAGGAAAAAGTAAACGCAAATTAAACGAATGTCTCGATGAAAATAAATATTATTGAGATAAGTTTAAAATGCAACATTACAAATACTAATCATTAATGTAATTTTTAACAAATTAAGATCATTAACTAAAATCAGCCACTGCAGTTATAATTAGGCTGAAAATATTATTGAACATAAACACGATCTTCGGTTACAGAATTTGATAATGTTACAGAAACAAGCAACAAATGAACAAAGAAACAAAAGAAAAACCTAATCAATAAAGGAAGAGATAAAAATAGAACAGAAAAAGACAGAAACAGTAAAATTAATTAATGAAGAAATAAACAATAATTTGGTTTATTTTTTCAATTAATAAACAGCTAACAACATTCCTGACGTAATTTTCGTGACCAAATGCACAGGCTCAGTTAAGGATATCGATATGAGGATGTGAAGGATCCTCGTAAGAATCTTTAAAACCCATTTGTTTCCTAATGTTTTCAAAAAGCTTTAAAGCATCTAACCGCAATTTTTTGTATTTAATGACAATTAATAAATATCTAATACCAAAATTATGATCAAGCAAAACAAAATATGAGCTCATTAAATAGATATCCAGCTTTTTCATGAAGTGCATTTTAATAACATCAATATTTAAGACGACATCGAAGAAAATTGATTTTTCGTGCTTATAAATCATTATTTTAATATTCAAGGAACCCGCAGAATTTTATTTTAAATGAATGTAACCTATCTTATTGGTGTCGCAAAAAAATTTTTAACTGAAATATATGGGTCACTCTAGTGTACTTTGCATTTTCAAATATGAGCAAAAGTTTTTTTACATATTACGCCCTCCTTATTTTCACTATATTTAAGAACGGTAAATGCTTAAATGAATTTTTTGTTATTATTTTTTTTTAAGATTACAAACAAATAAAATCTTGTGTTATTGGTTTGAAAAGTTCTTCATGTCTTAGGTGTTTAAAAAATGATATCTATGATTTTGCACTATGTTTAGGCAATTCTCTTCCATAAAATGAAGCTGCAAATATCTTTTAAATATTAGCCAGTGTAAATAAATGACGCGCAGATTCGAAATTAGTGGGAAAAAATACTTAAAAAATTAAATGTTTTATTCGACAGATACATGAGTGATATTTTGTTGACCAATTATTTTGTAAAAAACCTTCACTATTTTATCATAAAGTAAACATTGAATTCTTTTGGCTTAACTTTATCATGTCCCTAGCTTAAAAATATGATAATGTTGGTAATTCCTTTGCAACATTTCTCGTATAATTTCCTCTTACGCCACATAAATAAACATTCCACGTATTAGGAATTTCGAATAAAAACGCAACTTTCCAGCTTGAGATAAAATATTTCTGGTTCTTCTTTGGTTGAAAGTAAAAAAAAACGTATTGAAACATGGAGTGTGCGATCTTCTTCTTGGCTCTCTGTGCCTTCAATGTAAGTCAAACATTTATTTGTTATAAATTAAAATTATCACATCATAAAATTATTAGAAAAATCTTATACTGAGTATCTCCACGTCATTAATAGAACGCACAATTTTTATATATACGCACCATATTGTACACATAAGTGATTCGAAAATGGATTGGACCCGGGAAGCACAAAGTTCCCCTAAAAATGTCTGGAACATTCCCATGGAAGGTTCAAAGAATTCCTAAGAATTTTGCAGGAAAGTTCCCGGAGATGGGAAAATGTCCACGTATTCAGGAAGGTTCCCAAGGAAGCTTCGAGAAATGCAGGAACAATCGCGTGAAAAAAGTTTGCATGGCTCACGCATGGCAATAAACTTGAAAATATCTGACTGCAGCATGGGTCACTGCTGAATGGTAGCATATTTCAAACCTTGCTCTTGTCCGTCTCTCATGCTCAGGACACGCTATCTAAATTGTAAGTCCGCTACCCAGAAGCACCGGATCGTGCACCAGGTCTTGCAAGACCTCATCTACAAGAACATTAAAAAAATTTAAATTGTGTTAATAGTCAAAACAACTCAAAATGGTGACTTGATACACCGGGTGTCTCGGATCGTGCACCAGGTCGGTCGACACGTCATCTACGAGGATTTTAAAAAAATTTTAATTTGCCACAATAACTACCAATGGTGAGTCCACGATCCGGGTGCACGAAATACCGCACTAGGTAGTTTAGCACTTATTCTACGTGAACTTTTTAAAAGTTTGAATTTTGCCAATAGCAAAAACAACACCAAATGGTGAGTCGACGTCCTGGGTGCGCCGGATCATGCACCAGGTCGCTCAAGACGTCACCTACGAAAAAATTTGTAAAACTTAAGTTGTACCAGCAACCAAAATAACTACCAGTAGTGAGTTGAAGATTCACGTTCATACGGTTGTACTCAAAATAATTCTCGACGTCATCTGGGAGTACGTTTTCGAAATTTTATTTTTTCCAATAGTCAAAAAAACTCCAAATGGTGAGTCGATGACACAGGTGCATCGGATCGTGCACCTGGTAGTTTAGCACGAATTTCACGGAAACTTTCAAAATATTTAAATTTCACCAATGATCAAAATAACTCCTGATGGTGAGTCGACGAAACAGGTGCATCGGATCGTTCACCAGGTAGTTCAGCACGAATTTTATGAAAACTTTTCAAAAACTTAAATTCTGCTAATAGCCAAAACTACTCTAAATGGCGAGTTAACGTAATAGGTGCATCAAATCGTGCACCAGGTGGTTTAGCACTTATTCTACGAGAACTTTTTACAAGTTTATATTTTGCCAAAAGCCAAAAGAACACCAAAAGGTAAGTTGACGACCTGGGTGCGCGGGATCATGCACCAGGTCGCTCGAGACATCACCTAGGAGAACATTTCTGAAACCTAATCTGTGCCAGAAACCAAAATAACTATAACTGCTGAGCCGACAATCCACGTGCATTGGATCGTGTAACATGTAGTTCGCGAAGTCATCTGCGAGTACTTCTTCGAAATTTAATTTTTCCACTAGCTAAAACAACTCTGAATGGTGAGTCTTTGGCACAAGTGCATCGGATCGTGCACCAGGTAGTTCAGCACGAATTTTTTGATAACATTCTACCAATTTAAATTTTGCCAATAGCCAAAACAACTTTGAATGGTGAGTCGACGACCTGGTTACTCCAGATCATGCGCCAGGTCGTTCAAGACGTCAGCTACGAGAACATTTCTAAAACTTAAATCGATCCGCGTGCACCGGACCGTGCTGCGAGTAATTCATGACGTTATCTGCGAGTACTTTTTAGAAATTTAATTTTTGCCAATAGCCAAAACGACTCCAAATGGTGAGTCGACGACACACGTGCAACAGATCGTGCACCGGGTAGTTTATCACGAATTCTACTAGAACTTTTTGAAAATTTGAGTCCTATTAATAGCCAAAACAACTTCAACTAGTGAGTTAAAGCTGAGGATGCCCCGGATTGCGGTTCAGGTCGTTCAGGAAGTCAACTATAGGAACTTTTTTGAAACTTAAATTTTTGTCAATAATCAAAACAATTCCAAATGGTGAGTCGACAACCGGGATGCGCCATATCATGCACCAGATTGATCAAGAAGTCACCTACGAGAACATTTTCAAAATTTAAATTGTGCCGGCAGCCTAAATAACTACCAGTGTTGAGTCAACGATCCGCGTGCACCGGATCCTGGAACAGGTAGTTCGCGAAGTCACACGCGAATACTTTTTCGAATTTTAATCTTTGCCCATAGCCAAAACAACTCCAAATGGTGAGTTGACGAAAAACGTGCTTCGGATCTTGCACCAGGTAGTTTAGCACGAATTCTAGGAGAACTGTTCGAAAATTTAAGTCTTACCAACAGCCAAAACAATCCGAAATGGCGAGTTGACACTAGGGATGCCCCGGATCGTGGTCCAGGTCGTTCAAGAAGTCAACTACAAGAACTTTTTTGAAATTTTAATTTTGTCAATAACAAAAACAATTCCAAATTGTGAGTCGACGACCCGGGTGTACCAGGTAGTTAATTAAATTTCTTGAGAAATTAGCATGTCCCAAAATTGACATATTTTCGCGTAACTTAGGTTCCGTTGAAGTGCCGTCATCGCAAATGTGCAAAAACCAAGTATGTTTTTCTTTATTTTGTATCTGGGACGTCTTATAACTATTTTCCGATGACAAAACAAAATCTTTGGCGATTGGCACAATTCAAAGTTTGAAAAATTTCTCGTATAATACGTCTGAAACTGCCTGGTGTGCGGTCCGGTCCACCTAGGCCATCGCCTCACAATCTGGAATTTTTTTGGTTGTTGACAATATTCAAATTTCAAAAAAGTTATCGTGGATCATGTTTTAAATGAACTAGTGCACTATCTGGAGCACTTGGAGCGTCAGAAAACTGTTTTGACGCTAGATAAACCCCATTAGTCTGTTTTGCGGGGTTCTGAAAACCCCCATAAGTGAAAAATTCGGTTTTGCGAGTTTCTGGCGCTAATTATGATTGCTTGCAGTTGTTATTTAATACAAATTGCTTCTATTACATGAACTACTACTTCTTCACTAATAATCTGGTTACTGCATAAATGTTTTAAACATATTATTATTGTTTTCAGCAATTTTTTCTAATAATTGAGTTAGAAAGTCTAGATGCTTTTTTTCAAAAAAATTTCACTTTCTGTCACATCTGTCGTAGGATTGAAGAACACATTTACGATTCGTTAAAAAATGAATGATAAGAAACGTAAATTCAAGAAAATGTTCCACATTGTTAAAAATAGCAATTGTATTAATGAAAGTTTCGATACTAAACATCCTTGTGATATTTACTATAATTCCATCGCTCCTACTAAGCGTACATAGTTCAAATATTCAAATTTACACGCGTTTTCGTCGTTTGGTCATGTGACTTCATTCATTTTAGACTAGGTGATATTCTCTCCCTCTCGGACTGTCATAACAGCAAATACGTGTTGGCCCAAAAATGTGTTTATAAATAAATTTGTTTCGAATGACAGTGAGGGGAGGGTAGGAAAATAAGATTTTAAAAAACCCTCTTCAAATGTAAATAATTAATTATAGTTGTTTCTGCCTTTTGGCATTTGCCTTGTCGTTATGAGAGGTTTTTACACCTTGTTCGCAGTTGGTAAGGTTATTCTCACTTTTTAAAAAAACTTTCATATTAAATTTAAACTTTCATATTAAATTAAGCATCTTAAAATATGTACTGAAGAGGTCCTTCGTCGAAAGATGAAAAGCTCATACTAACTCACTATTAAAAACGACCAATGGAACAAAAACAATAAGACCTGCTTTCAATATCAAAATTTTCAAGACTTGTTTGCCTCACTGGGGTGAAAGATACCCCAAGACCATTTTTCCTTACATTAACAATTAATTCATAATTACTTAATTTTCATTTTTGGCTATATAACCTACATAATCCTTAAAAGTAAGCTCTTAAAATTATCTGATGAAATTTTCAAGTTAAAATATTCAATAGGTAATTTTATTGAAAAATTTGTGTCGCTATGGTGTAGATCACCCCAAAAGCCTATCTATAGTAGCTTTTTCCTAAGAGAAAATTGCTGCAAGCAATAATAAATTATTCAAAAAATTTACGTAGTCATCTTATTATCAGCAAACAGTAGTGAACCGTCAAAAAAGTCATCATTATTGAGAAAAATTCGGAAAAACCAATTTTTCACTTATGGGACTATTCTGGAAACCTATCAAACAGACTTATGGGGGTGATATTTGAGAAGTCATTATTTATTTGTATGCTACAGCTAATCGTGAAGAGAAATGCTAGGTTTCAACTCAATTCACCTGATATGGATGGTTCTGAATGGAATTTAAAAAATGTCTTTCTTATAGGAAATATGTGTTAAACTTCATTTGACTTGCGAAACCTCTAATTATCGTGTTTTGTTTCGAGAAAAAGAAACACCACTGTGTTTTTGAGAATTCAAGCAAATTGGCGGGCGATATGTATCACAAATCGAGAACAGTTGTAAATTCATTACTCAGTTCTTGTTTTAATTTTCAAAATTTCCATTTTTAATTCTCTTTAATTTTCATCACTTGAATTTTCAACAGTTGAAATCTCAATTGAAGAAAAGTGAATTTTTATCTAGAAAGCTAAAAAGCTCTTTGTGTGTTCAAAATTTGCTACCCAATGTTGATAAAAATAAATGATCAATTATCACGTTATACATATATCAATTGAATTTTTAGGTTAATTAATCAATTTTTAACCAAATAGTTGAGTTTTCAAAACGACTTGTTTATATGCACATGCCATATTGTAATCCATTTTACATAAGAGTTGGGATTCTTTTTAAATGCAAAAATTTCCTACCTTAAGTCTACTGAATGACTATTAATTTGCCAAACCACTATCTGCCAATAGCAACCCGTCTTAAAACAAAAAATACTTTCTTTCATTATTTCTTAATTTAAATATTTAATTATAAAATTTGCATGTAAAATTATGTTTTTTGTAAAATTAGGTTTTATTTAATTTTCATTCAACTTTTTCAAACCTAACTGCTTAAAATTGAACTTTCAGCAGTTTAATTTCCAATTTTTATCAATTTAATTTGCTTCAGTTTGCTACAAATTTCAATAATTGAAAATTCTATTGCTAATTTTATTGATTTTTCAACAGTTGAATGTTTTTTAACTGCCAAAGCTGGAAATTATACTGTTGAAAATCCGACTTGTCGAAATTCAAATTTCAGTTTACTTTAATTTTCAAAAGTTGAAAATTCCATTTTAATTTTCCTTAGTTATAAATAACTGAAAATTGAGGTAATTAAAATTGAATTTTCAATACTTGGATTTCCAATTTGTGAATCATGTGTTTTCTTTAATATTCAGTCATCCATTTTCCAAAATTTTCAACAGTTCTTCAATTTTCATTAATTTTCAGTAGTTGAAGATGGAAGAAAAACTGCTCAAGAATAAAAATTGAATTTTCAAAAATTGAAAACTCAATTGTTAAAAATTGAACTTTTGAACATGTAAGCAAGAAAGCGAAATTTTTTATTAAGGACTATTGTTGAAAATGTTATAGAAAATTAGAAGTCATCGAATGATCTTTCAGTAGAGAATTTATGTGATTTAAAAAAAATCCGAACTCTGATCATTTATTATTATTAAAAACTGAAAAGTAAAATTTGAAATAATTATTCCGTCCTATGTTAACATAACCTTTGATCTTCACAGGCAGTCTTCGCAGTAAATCCCCGAGAAAAGTTCGTGGAAACTCCTTATGTGGAGCAGATAGGAAATTTGCATCATAGATATACTACTGAACTGGAGGAAATCTTGGATAAATTCCGTGATGAGTCTGAGGTCAGTTAGCGAAAATAATTAATTTAAAAATTTAAATTTTCAACAGTTGAATTTTTATTTTCGCAAAAGTTTCCATTTTCTTCAATTTTCATTAATGTGCAGTAGAGTTTTCAACAGTTTCAAAGAAGAAAAAAATTAATTAAACATTTCCAACTATTGAGTTTTCAACTTTTGAAAATTGAAGAAAATTAAATTTTCAGCAATTAAATTTCCGAGTGACTTGAAATTTCAGCAGTTGAAAATTCACTTTTTGAATTTGCTGGAATTTTCAACAAGTTGAAATTGAATAGTTAGAAATTTGACTTTAATTAAATTTTCAACTTTAGAAAATTCAATTTCTTTTATTCTCTTCATTTTCCATTTTTCAAAAGTGAAACATTGAACTATTGCAAAATTTACAAAAATTGAAAACTGAATTTTCAACAGTAGAGTTTTCCATTTCCTACCAATTTCTTCAATTTTTAAATTTATTGGTTTCTCAATATTTGAATTTTCTTAAGTATCAACAGCTTCGTTTTTAACTGTTGAAATTTAAAGAAAACTGAATTTACAACGGTTAAAAATTCAATTTTCTTAAATTTTCAAGAATTGAAATTTCCAGAAAATGAAAAATTGTAATTGTCTTGTTCTTCTTCCTCACTAGGAGTTGATTGTGTCTACACAACCAAGAAATACGCAAGTCAGCGACTGTTTGGCAGAATGTCACGAATTAGAGCGAGTATATAGACATGAAATTTCTCAATGCAGCTACTGTTATAACAAAGCCCTGACACACGGTATTCTCCAGGTACTTAAAAACATGATTTATAATTTATTCTAAACATAATTATCTAATTTCTTAATTTTCGTTCCATATATTTATTAAATTAATTGAATTCTCTGAATTAATTATATTCTCTGATTACCTTGAATTCCGCAAATTCCTGAAATTCTCTAAATTCCTTGAATTCTCTGAATTTCTTGATTTTTTTTTTAATTTCCTAAATAACATTGATTAATTATATTGCAAATTATTTTAATTAATTATATTTAGTTAAATGCATTTCTTCAATTATATAAATTCCTTCACTCATATGAATTCTCTAAATTTCTTGAATTTTCTGAATTCCTTAAATTCTCTGAATTTCTTGAATTACATAAATTGCTTGAATTATGTCAATTTCTTGATATATAAATTCCTTGAATTATATAAATATTTGAATTACATGAAGATTGTTTATTTTGTAATACAGTGGAGTCTCATCTATTTCCATCTCCCTTATTTCCTGTCGCCTCTATTTCTCGTAAACTGTACACGGTTATTTTCCAAACAGCGGGAAGCCTCGAATTAATTATTTTAGTATGACGCAATGGGAATACGTCATACGACTTTTGCGAGAAAATATTATAAACGTAAAAGTCATGAATGTACAAATAGTAAGATTTCTCTTGTGTAGAATCTATTTTCTCAGTCATGTTGCATTCTTTTGTCGATTCATGACCTCTCAGCTTCACGGAATAAACAAAAATATCCTAAATTTCAGGTTAGTGGTACTCTAACCTCAAATTTCAGACAGTTACTTCGTGAAACTGAAAGATCTTCAAATGATTAAAGGATGAAAAAACAGCATTGCGCAAATTCATTCTACACTTGAAAAGATTACTATGCAGACCTTTATAACTTACCTTCACGTTTCGGATATTTTCTCCAAAAAGTCGCACGCAGTTGTAGTGACATGTAATAACCTTCCTGACGACCATCTATCGACGTCATGCCACAAAACTAACTATTCCGCGAAATATTCGCGTAATTTTTTGATTCTATAATATTGATTGTTAGTTATTAAATTGTCGTACGCCAAAAAATCCCTTGAAAGGAACTTAAAAAACCCTGATGCATGCATGCAGACCAACAAGCGGAGACTTTTTCAACTGTGCAATAAGTCGGATGGGCTGTAAACCGGATGTCCACTCGCCGGAACAGTTTTCGTAATATTGCGCAACATACTCGACTGAGTACTTGCGTGCCTGGCCCTTCCATGGCGAGTGCGGCAACCGTCTTTCGCCCTACGTGATGAGAAACTGCGAGGGCCAGCAGTTCTAGGAATGTCAAGTGTATTTATTCTTATTAATATTGATAGTATTTATTAATGATTTGAAATCTCCCGCGCTTTTCGGTTGAAGAAGCTGCGTACAGGTGGCGCATCGATACAAGCATGAGACAGCTAATGAGCGTCGTTGATAAAAATTAACGGTTGAATCGCGATAGAGGTGGGGCCCCCTTCAGCTTGGAAATAAAAGAATTGTTTCGTTTCAAGGTCAGAGAAATACGCGAGACTTCACTGTATTTTCATCCTTAGATGAGATATTTTGAGAAAGAAAGATAAAGAAACAAAAATTATTATTATTTTTACAGCAGGCGGAAAAGTGCTATCTTAAACGTGTTATTAATTTAACCACCGAATTCGCCAAACGACAGCAGGAAATTCGGGTGTGCATTAGAGCCATCCTGGATGGCGGAAAAAATGGCGAAACCTACACCATGAGACGAGCGCTAATCCCGGGACCTTCAAAATCAAATTAGTCAAAAAAAGAGTAGGTTTACCCGATTCCCAGTAATTTTTAATTTATAAATTTAAAAAAAACTTGTGTCATATTGCAAAAGCTATTTCAGTAGTGAAACATTTTTAAGATTTGCTTGTGCAATTTAGCCAAAAACCGATCCCCAGGCGGTCGCAGCACCAGGAGGAATAAACCATCAAGTACAATGTGATTGTGTTGAAATAAATAAACAATGTGTACAACTAAAAAATTTTATTGATTACAATTACCTTGCAATGGTTAGCAACACAGTCGAATTTTCAAACTAAAAAGATGAACTTTCAACAAAGCAGTTGAAATTTTTACCAAAAAGGATGAAGTTTCAACAAAATCGTTGAATTTTCAACAAAATATAAATGTTTCGATCAAATAGTTGAGTTTCCAAACGAGAAAAATTATGTTTCAACAAAGAAGATTGATTTTCTACAAAAATAATAATTGAAAAGAAAATATATGAACTTGTATCAAAGTAGTTGCAATTTTATCTCAGAAGGATCAATTTTCAGCCAAAAATGGTAAAGGTAAATTTTGAATTGAAAAATTTGAATTTCAAGGGAAAAGAGGAGTTTCCAACAAAATAGGTCAAGTTTTGTAAAAAGAGATGAATTTTCAACCAAAGAGATAAATTCTGACCAAAGACGATTAATTTTCTACAAAAAGGTGAAATTTCAACAAAATACATGCAATTGTGACCAAATGGTTTCATTTTTAACCAAAGAAGATAAATTTTTCGTTAAATTGGTCAATTTTTAATAGAAAATTTGAAACTGAAAGGGATAAATTTTTAAACCACAAAGATTATTTTTTTTTTAAGTTGAATTTCCAACCAAGAAAGATTTTTTAATGAGGAAAGAAAAAAAAATGTAAACCAAATTGTTGAATTTCCAAGTCAAAAAGACGAATTTCCAAGAAATCAGTTGAATTCTTTTAGAAAAATGTATTTTCAACAACATTTCTGGATTTTAAAAAAAATAATTTATTGTATAGTTAAAATGTAACTTAATTTTTTCATTTGAGGAGAAAGAAATTTTGAATAAAAATAAAAATTTCAAATAAATAATTAACATGTATTATATGCATCATATTGCATATTATGCTATTATGTATGAGAAGTTGTAGTTTCCAAAAGCTACGATTATCGTTTCATCAAGAAACCAATCCCGACGCATCGGGAATGTGTACGTCATCCACTCCTGCTCCTTCTATCCTAGAAGATAAGCAAAAGCGGGAAATTCACACAAGAGATTTCGAACAACACTGTTCCTTGGAGTCTGGGCTCTAGCTATGGAGGACCTTACGCAGCAGACGGTATGGTTGGAGATGAAGGTTTCACCTCTGGATACTTTTTTAGAGCTACCAATCTTTGTAGAATGTTAAGAGGAACTGTGGTGGCGGACCAGATGGAGTGATCCCAGAAAAACAGCGTTTTGCATCTGGTTCGCGATGGAATAAGCCTGAAGCTGACAAGTCGAAATCTTGTTGTGTTGGCTAAAAATTGAAGCTTTCATACCTCTGAAACAGCCGATTTCGAGAAATACAACATGGACTTTGTTGCCTTGTTACAGCCTGCTCAGATCGAAAAGAGCTGCTAGATATTTCGCCTGTTTTTCTGCATCCTTTGCCGTGATATTACCACCGGCTGGTGCTGAGAATTCAATCACGTAAATGATCTTCGTCTTCAAATCTTGAAGGACAACATTGGGCTTTGTAGCACTGATATGTACGTTGAGGGGTAGAGAATGAGAACCTTAAAATTTAGCCATCTTCCGTATGGTCAATCTTTACCATAAAGGCATATACTGATTCACAGGAGATGTCGTGAAAGTCTACTTGTTCGAGAAAAAAATGCCCAGACACTTGTTTCTGAGGCACCCTTGTGCATCACATTCACAAAATATCTGATGAGCTGTCTCCTCACGAAAATCACACTTTTGACAAGGAGGGTTGTCTCCAATCCTCATGTTGGTCAATTGTTTCCTGACTCGGCAGTGTCCAGTAAGCATCCCCGCTACAGAATTAACCTGCCTTCTATCCATGTTCAAGTGTTCATTAGTCTTCTTACTACATGTACCAGATATGAAATTCTAGCAAAGCACCATTTTTTTGGTTCCCTTCCAATATCTCGCATGCTCCTCCGAGAGCCATTTACCAGGGGCTCCTTTCGCCGATGTGCACGAGATACCGCAGTAGGGTTATAAATTTCCTCCAGGCAAGCTTCAATAGCTATTATTTCGGCCTGGAAAACTGTAGGGAATGTGCCCACTGCTTTTGTCATTTCCGCCCTGGGCTTCTTTCTATAGATCCCAGTTCCGGTTCTCAAGGAGTATTTCGAGCTGTCTGTGTACCAAACGAGACTTCCTGGTGTAAATAATTCTTTCCTTCTCCCTTTATTATGCCATTTTTCCCTTTTGGAGAACATGACCTTGAAGGGTTTCATGAAGAATAATTTCCTTAACATGAAATCAGTTTGTATAGCAAGAATATTACCCTCGAAAAGCATGCGTTTACTGATATCATACATAAAAATTACCTCAACATCACTAAGTTTGCCCCTTATCAGGAGTCTATAGACTTCAGCCGCTGCAATCTTCCTTACGAAACAGTGCAACGGCGGGATATCCAGAATGAGCTCAAGAGCTGTTCTTGGTGTTGTTTTCATAAAACCAGTGATCACCAAGCAGAAAACCTTCAGAGGTTTTTCACTTGTTCAATAGTTCTGATAATTTCAGTCCTTGGCAACCGCAGACCATTGATGCATATGCTATTATGGGTCTGATTATCCTTATATATAACCAGTATAAAACCCCGATTCGTTTAAAACACAAATCAGGTCTTTAATGACAAGCGCCCATTGGGCGGATAAATGAACTCCTTACTGTGGGAATCTTTTTGGAACTTTGACCTTCACTTCGTTACTATGTAGCAAAGTATATATTCTGTTTTCCAACTTAAAGTGCATCCACCTATTTACGGTGTCACTAACTCTGTATGTTTCAGCATCGAGAGCGACTACGGTATAACTGCCTTTTTGAGAGGCGAAATATCTCATGTGGTAAGGTTTTTTCGTTAGGATTTCCTCCTTCGAGCGAAGGTCCACTAATTTCTATGGTGTCTTCAGCATAAGAGAGGTCAAGCAAATCGGTCTTAAGGATTTTGCCTCATAGTTGCTATTCTCAGTCTGGCTTTAAAATGAAGGTTGCCTTAACCTTCCTTCATGCTATCGGGGTGTAACCCATTGCTAAGCATGCCCAAAAGATGCTGCACAATGGACCCACCAAGGATTGAAATTCTTCTTGAATTAATGCATGATATATTTTATCATCCCCCGCAACTTTAAATGGTTTAAATTAATCCTCGCCAACCCATAGTAAGGCCTGCAGTCGATCTTCTTGAGACTCTCGACCACTCCTTGCTCTGCAGTCATTACAAGTTGGGTAGCTTGTCTACCCTCCTTAACGTCGATAACGTTCCATCTTTCTGTTTGAATGGTTGGATTTTGGATTGCTATCCTCTCAAGTGCTACTGTGGGTTCTACGGATACACTAGGAATCTAGACTAGCAGCTTTGCTGGACTTGGGAGGTCTTTGCTGTCAATCACTTTGATCTCAGCCCCCACCCAACATTGTAATCCACCAACAGCGTCAATGGGCCTAGTTTAGGTCACTTTGTCCTTTGCCTATTCGTCATCGAGTTTGGTTATAGGGAACCCCTCGGCAAATATGGCCACCTTCAGATGTCTTCGAAGAGCCTGCCTGTAAGAGACTGTTAGACCTCTCTGCCGCATCTTCTTCTTTGCCCTGATTTCATTCGGTGTGTGCAAAGGAGTTTAGGTGAATTTGAATGAATTTAAGTGGATTCAAAGGAACCAAGTCAATTTAAAGTAATTCAAGCAAATTGGAAGGACTTTAAGTAAATTCAAGTCTATTTGAGTAAATTCAAGGGAAATTAAGTGATTGAAGAAGCTTCTAAGTGATTTAAAAGAATTCAAGTGTATTCAAGTAAATCAATAGTAATTTAAGTGAGTTCAAAGAAATTTATATAAATTTAAAGGCGTTCAAGTGAATCCAAAGGAATGTTTGTAGAAGGATTGGTTGGAAGGAGCTGTTATTATTATTATCAAATTCATGTTCAAAAACATGATCTTCAAGAGAAAGCAACTGTAAGGAAATAAATATAAATATAAACACCAGACGAATAATTTACAAACGAGTATATTATATCAGAGTTAGCGCGAAAATTCATTCTAATAATTATCTTATTTCTCCCTTACTATTTATCTTTTTTATCAGTTATTTAAAGTTATAAACATTTCCTGACTTTTGCAAGATTTCATTTCAAAATCCCTGACTTTTTCCTGGCCAATAAAATTCCCTGGCTTCATAAAAAATTGTTGTTGGCTAGGTTCCTTCTTAAATCACCAGGTTTCTTAGGCGCTTGATGTTGAATTAATATCATATTTGAGTACAATTTCTGCGAAATATTAGTTTCATGTGCGAGTTTCCAAAAATTATTAAAAATAAGGTCAGAAAGTGAATTGCTGAACTCTTTCCGAGTATTTTTGTTTTTTGTGTTGGTTTCTTTTTTTGATGAAAATTTCAACTTTTTCGTTGAATATTAACTTTATTGTTTAATCTTGATTTGACGTCTGAAGTCTACAAAAATCTTTTTGAATTTCTTCAAGAATCTTGAGAATATTCTTTTTATATAACCTTAGAAACAAATAAACTTGTAAAATTAATGTTGATTAAAAGATTTCTGTTTTATTAAAAATTGTATTACACCTCAAACCAAAAAATTATAGGCGAGCATGTCGCGCAATTGATAATACTAGTGAATGTAAAATATCTCTAGAATTATGAATAAGTCAATAAATAATTACTTTATTTATTGTTTTTTTTTCGGAAAATAGATATAAGTTTAAGAATTCAAATCCAGGTTTTTTTTCAATTCAACACATTTTCAAATGCCTAGGGTTCATGAAGGGAGTAATGTAATCTACAACACTCACCTGAAAAAATGAGTTCGAAATGCTAGCGCAACGAATGATTATTATCGGGGGGAAATTTTTGTTTTCTCTTAGAAGCTCGCATCAATATTCGAGGTGGAAGGTGCTTGCGAGCGAATCGTCAACACTTGCGATAAATATACAAAATTCCTTAAATATTGCATCTCCGAAGCAGTCGACAAAAATAAACAGAAAATATTTCAACAGCGCCGCCTGATCTCACTATGTATCTTATTGAAAAATACATTTTCATCAAAACACTAAAAGAAGGACAAATACATTAAATATAAAATAATTTCTCAAAAAAGTCGAAAATAGCATTTTACAGATACCCCTCGGAATTTTCGAGAGAGTTTCCTGACTGAGGGTTGATATTCTAACAATACCCTAAAAACACTCCTGAATTAAAACCTGTCCAAATTGACTTAAAAAAACAACGTGAATATTTGTCAATATTATGAATGGAAACGTGAACAATTTTGAATAATACTGAAAGTTTATACCCTTATGCTTCTTTCAGCGGGTCTCTCGGATAAACATTATTGTTCTCACATCCCATTGAACATCTTGAAAACCCACGCAGTAAGATACGTTTCTGTTAGGGTGAGAAAATTAGGAGAATATTCATCCATCTTATTGTTAAGGAGACAGGACTATTTTCGAAAATAATCGAACTGGTTGCCTTTCCGATTTTTGGAGAAGGTCAAAAATCATCATAATTTTTTTCGAGTGTTAGAACCCAGCCACGTAGTCAGATTCGCTTATATGAAGTACCACTAAATTCTATACTACTGGAAAGATTCGGTGAATATTTTCTCTTCTTATCCTTGGGAGAAAGGACGATTTTTTAGAATATTCAAAGCTATTGCTTCTCTGATTTTTGTAGGTTTTTCTCAGGCTATGTTTAGTCATACTAACACCTCCACAACACACTTTCGCAGTCGAACTGAATTCTGCAGAGCTAGAAAGATTTGGTAAATATTCACCCTTCTTACCGGTATGAAAAATGACAATTTTTCGGAAAAATCAATGTTACTTCTCATATGATTTTTTAGGTTGTTTTCATTGCGTGGTTGGGTTGTTGGGGGTGTTAGAACGACAAAACATAGTCTGAGAACCACGTCAGAGAATCAGATTTTATCAAATCAGATTTCATTTTGTCAGATCAGATGCGGGTGTGTTATAGGGGTGTTAGTATGACTATCCATAGCCTGAAAAAAAACCTGAAATAATCAGAGAAGCAATAACTTTGAATACTTTAAAAAATTGTTCTTTCTCTCAAGGATAAGAATATAAAATATTTACCGAATCTTTCCTGCTGTACAAAATTCAGGTATACTGCGTGAGTGGGTTGAAGGGGTTGATTGAATGAGAATCTATAGCCTGAGAACAACTGAAAAAAAACATAGGAGCAATAAAATCGGCTTTTCCGGAAAATGGTCTTTTTCTGAAGTATGAGAAAGAAAAATATTCACTTAATCTTTCCAGCTCTATAAGATTTAGTTGTTACTGCGTGAGTTGATTAAGGAAGGTATTGGAAAGACAAACTATGGCCGTAGGGCCACCTCAAAAAATCAGAATGCCAATAAAATGATTATCTGGTCATTTTTCTCCATATCCAAATGATAAGATGGATAAATATTCTCCGAACATTTCCAGCGGTATACAATTTAGTGGTACTTTGTAGAAGTTACTCTGACCGCGTAGATGAATACAAGGGAGTTTAAGAAAGATATTTATTCTAATACCCGAAAACAATATGATGATTTTCGACCACCTCAAAAAATTGGAGAGGCAACGAGTTCGATTATTTTTGAAAATGGTCATGTCTTTCTAAGAATAAGATGGATGCATATGCCCCCGATTTCCCCACCTTCATAGAAACGAATCTTCCAGCGTAGGTTTTCAAGAAAATGTTCAAGGGAATGTTAGAACAACAACAGTTATCCGAGAGACCCGCTTACAAATCATAAGATTATAAACTTTTAGTATTTTTCAAAATCGTTCAAGTTCCCGTTTGTAAGATTGAGAAATATTCACGAGTTTCTTCAAGTAAATTCGGATAGGTTTTAATTCAGAAGTATTTTTGGGATGATGTTAGAATCTCAAACCTGAGTCAGGAAACTCCCTCAAAGAGTCCGGGGGTATCTGTAAAATTTTATTTCCGAATTTTTTGAGTAATTATTTTGCATTCAATGTATTTTTCCTTCTTTCAGTGTTTTTTGTGAAAATATGTTTTCAATAAGATATATTTATTATTTTTTAAAATAAGTTATTGCAACTTCATGATAGTTATCACTCCTATTCCTGTTGGAATAATTTTTCTATATTTAATTTCGCGCCAGATGTCCATTTAAATCGATTTCAGATATTGATAGTGAGACCAGGCGGCGCTGTCGACGTAGTTTCTGTTTTTTTTGTGGCTGCTTTGGAGATGTAATATTCAAGGAACTTTTCATATTTATCGCAAGTGTTGACGATTTGCAGGGACCTCCCGCCTCCAATATGGATTCGAGCTTTCAACTGAGAAAAAAATTGCGCCTTGGTTTCAAATAATAGAGGGTTAAACTTGTCCATTATTAAAAAAAAGATGTTCAATATCATTAATAGTAGTTTGTGCATTTGAAATGATTTTAAATTCAAGTAAAAATTAAAGCCTTGGGAGAGATAACGTTGGATCGACAAAAATTGATATATTTCCAGGCATTTATTATATAAAATAAAATGTTGTCCTATTTTCCCTGTGCTGGTTTGTAGCGTAAAAACTTAGATTTTTTAAATATTTTTTGGTTTTGAAATTGGAAAAATGAACCAATCTTGATTGAATTATTCATGGAAGCTTCAAAAGTATTTTATGTTGGTATGCAGTTCAAATTGTAAGTAGTTTCTTCATAAGTCACTTCAAATTCGCACCAACATTTTTCATTAAAATTTAAATAACATAAAAATATTCCAGATCATTTCTTGGTTCTCTCATTGTTGAAAAAAAGTTTTTGAGTTATTGAAATTACAAAACAGAAACAGGATTACACCTGATCAGTGGATTTACAATCTTAGTTTTTTATTCTAGATTTGTCAAACTTTATTTAAAATTCCAATTTTCTATTATATCTGCAAATGAGAGACAATTGAAATTTTTATTTCCTTTAGGATGAAAAGCATAAAAAGTTATTTAATGTTTATCTGAAAGCTCCAAGCTTAGGAAACGTCACTCTTAAGCACATAAACCTAAAATTTTTTGAACTAAAAATCTTCACATTCCTAAAGATTGAATCATTTTAAATTTCAAATTTAAATTTCAACTTCTAGTTTTTACAGTAGGCGATGTGGAATCGGAAGAGTTTTGTGTCAATAAATTATGACAACATATACCAGGTGTGTAAATAAGTCTAATTTTTCCAGTCTGAGGCAATAGCTTACAAGTGCGGAATATTTGTGGAGGTGACGCAGGCTGTTTATAAAATTCACAATATTTCCAACTCATTGTTTCAATATTAGGTAATTACCAATTCACATTCTTTCGCTATCGGAATATTAAATATTTCCATTAATCCAAAAATCGCTCCCAAGTTTGAGTCCGCCTAGGGCGCGCGTGTGTTGGATCTCGCGCTTCGCGCTATTTCCGTTTCTTTGTTGGAGATTGATAATTTTAGTCAAAAATTCATCTCTTTGTTTCAGAATATAAATATTTTTCCAAAATTTCTTTTTTATTCTTCTTTGAGGTCTATTTTGACTACAATTTGCGTTAGAATCATTCTTGGTTGAAACTCCAACTATTACATCTTTCGTTGAGAATAGATCTTTTTTGGTTGAATAAAATTCAACTACTTGGTTTAAAGTTAAACTACTTTGTAAAAAATTAATTCTTTTTTGTTAGAGATTAATAATTTTAGTTGAAGATTTGATAATTGGGTTGTAAATTTACTTTTTTCCTAACAATTCAAATATTTAAAGAAGTGAAAAATTCAAGCACTTGGTTGAACTTCTTTATTGACAATTCATTAATTTCTAAGATAAAGCTTGTTCTCTGAGAATCAAACTATTTTGTTGAAAATTCTTTTCTTAGGTTAAAAATTAATTTTTTCAACTGAAAATTTAAGTATTCTATTTACTGTTGAAAATTTCACCTTCATATGTTGAAAATTCAACTCCTTGGTAGAAAATTCATGTATTCTGTTCACAATACGTCTTTTTTGGTAGAAAATTTAATTATTTTGTTGAAAATTTTACTACGTTGTTAACGGCATCATTTTTGGTGGAAAATTCAACTGCTTTAAATGAAATTGGCTCTTTTGTACTTAAAATTGATCTTTTATGGTAGAAAAGTGATCTTTCTTGATTAGGAGTGAACTTTATTGTTGAAAATTTAACTTTTGTCAACCAAAATCGTCTTTTTTACTCCACTGTTAGGAAAAAGAGTCTCTGACTTCATAATATTCAATATATCCAAATGACTTTACACACATGTAAATTAAATTTACTATACATGCGTATATTACATGTAACATGAATTTTAGTATATTTTCTTTTTTAAAATAAATATTTCGTACATTCAAGGAAATGATTTGGTTGACTAAAAAGTTTCAGATTCGTTGAAGTCTGATCACTCCCTCAAAGAAATATTGATTTGATTCAATGAGTCAGAGTATTATTATAATTAATGAGAACGTATATGAATGAATCAATTTCCCAAAATTTAATCAATTTCTTCAAAAGAAGAAAATATTCCATTTGATTATTAAAATTGAATTATTCAAAACCAGTAAAACTTTAAGTGGGCGAAATAATTATTTTGATAAATTAAACATTCATTCATTTGGTTGGAAGAAATTTTTCATTCAATGCGGAATGCCAAGGAGACCATTTCAGACAAATATTTCTTCTTATCAAAGAAAACCCTCAATAAGCATATCTTTGTTTGAAATTTTTTTATAAATCTTGGACACGAGATAAAACTTTTTACTCTCGTGATAATTTCTCGTACAACGAGCCATTATTTATTCCTAGGCTTTTAAGCAATACCTTTTTCAAACAAATCTATGTTCCCTTGAGTTATTGCAATTTTGTATGAAAAACTAGAAAAATGGCCTTAATATTTCAATAGAGTTGAAAATGTAACATCATCGCGTTTTTTTTATCAAACTTTTCTATTTTTCACGTTTGACATTTAAATAATCTTTTTTCGTTATTATTGCGATTGTCCCGGTTTCCATTCCCTGTCCTCAACCCCCTTCCCCCAAGTAACAGAAGTTTGTGGGACTGACGTTACAACTATAGTCCCCACCAAGCGGCGATTCACTACTTAACTTGGACATGATTTCGACTCGCAATAGTATATTGTGTATCGAGGGCGTAGAGAAAGCTATTTTGATGAGTGGGAATTTGCTGCTCAACCGTAGCAAGGGCGGCAGTCACATGAGGCAAAATAGCCTTACGCCCTTGATACATACCATACTTTTTGTCCTCCTCCTTGAAAAGAAGCATGTGAAGCAGATAGAAGATGTTTGGTGTACTTGACGGTTTTAGATTATAGGTGAGAGGAAGAAATAGCGTACTTTGCAGAAGGGAGAGTGTCGGGTCTAGCAATACAATTTTTTTCCAAGATAAAGATCAGTTCCTCCATATTCTCACTTGCGGGGTGCAGTGTATGTGTAGCGGGCGTAAAGTTTCATATAGCGGGCGTAAAGTTTCATGTAGCCTCGGAATGGCCTGAAAGTTTGATTGACGAAACGCATGAACACGGTAAATTTAAAGGCCAAATTTCGGGCGATGAATTTAGGCTGCGTTATTGAATTAATGACAGACGGGCGTCGGGTAGAAAAGGAATCACGTTCGGCTATGTTAATGTCGACGAAAAAGAACAAGAAAATTCATCACCGTTATTATTAAAACGTTTAAATACCTTTCGTCGCTGTAATAAGTGATACAAGTCCCCGAGTCTATATGATGAAGCACTCCTTTTGAACCCAAAAAAATCTTTTGATTGTTCTTGAAGATTAGCAAAGATTTAGCCTCGGGAAGCTACGACCACGATTGTTCACCGAACGATGAATCCCGATGCGACCGAAAGTAATGCATCATCTGACTCGCCACTTCCCACAACACCAGAAGAACATCGAATCGGGAAATTACTGAACCAGGAATCGAAAGCGAAAGAAACACTATCATACACCTTGGTTGAAACTAAACTGCCAGAAAAAAAGGTCCGAGCCTGTTCAACAAAAGAAGCTTCAAGCTCATACCTGAGTCCCGTTCCAACGAAAAGGATAGCGCTGAAACTAAAAAACAGAGAGAAGCCTTCAAAGAGAATGCGCATTGGGCGAAAACAATTTGATTACCAATTAAAGCTGAAGGTCTCTCAGAACAAAAATATTCACATCAAATAAATTATTTACAGACTGGGTTTTTGGAACACAGAAAATGAGGTATTGAAAGGAGGTCATGAAATATGGTCAGGAGTAGATAGTGAATCACATGATAGTCAAGGGGTCGATCGAATTATGAATTAAAAAGCAAGACAGCATCTCAGAGATCATGATTTTGTATCTCCCAGATTCTTGTAGGCTAGAAGAATGGTAGTAGGTATAATCAGTAGATTATATGTATCATAGCGTGCCACACCCCAGTTGATAGTGATCAGAGAAAAGTCAAAGACGCCCTTTAGCATACTTCAAGTGATACAATATGTACTTGCGATCATGGCAAAAAAGTAATTCTGCTAGGAGATATGAACGGATGGGTAAGCGTCCAACGTCAGGGTACAGACACAGAAAGGGTGCTAGATACTTTGAGGGGTCCAAGCAAACATTATAACGGGAAAAATTGTTAGCTTATGCTTACAAAAAGGGCCCATTTATTATAAATACTTGGTTAAGACATAAAATGATCCACATGTACACCTGATGTAAAGAAAATAACCACAGTATCATTGAATTCGTTATTGCGGATGAAACACTAAGAGAACTAGTAACAGATACAAGAGTCGTGAGGAGTTCTGAATGCAATACTGATTATTACCTTCTAGTCTCCAAAATAGACCTGGGTCAGGGATGGAGAACAAAAAGAACAGAAAAAAAACTGATACAAACGCGAATCAAGATTAAAAATTTGCACAAACCGGAAGTGCGTATAGATTTTCAGAATAAGATAAATAAACGCATAGATACGGCAACTTGGGTGGCGCTGATAAGCAATAAAGGTATAGAGAGCGCATGTACTATGTTATGGGATACAATTATTAAAACTGCGACCGCAGTGTGTGTTGCTACGGTTGTAGGAAGAACATGTGGTGATGCATGGTTGAGGAGTAGAGAAATAGGCTCAAAAATGATTAAAGACACAGAACTA
>JAABKJ010006047.1:0-22364 GCA_011634705.1 Andricus grossulariae | reverse complement strand
GTCGGTAATGACCCTGGCAGTTGATGCGACTATAAACATTCAACTAATAAAAAAAAAGAAAAAAAACGAACTTTCAACCAAGATGTATTTTCTACTAATAAAGACAAATTTTATACAAAATACATGGAATTTTACCCAAATAATTGAATTTTGCAAATAAAAAATCAATTTCCAAGCAAAAAATGAAGTACTCAAACAGTTCAGTTAAAAAATTCATTTTCAACCAAAGAAATTAATTTCCATCTAAAATGATGAATCTTCAACAAAAAATGGAATTTTTAACAAAGTAGTTCAACTTTCAAGCAAATAATAAAATATTCAATAAGAAAAGGTTGAATTCTCCACACAAAAATTTAATAGCTAATAGTTGATTTAAACCAAAAAAGATCAAATTTTAAATAAAACACTGTTGAATTCAACCAAAAAAGAAGATTTATTAGATTTTTCTAAGAATGATTTTCTACAAATAAAGACAATTTTTCAACAAAATACATTAAATTTCAACCAAATACATGAATTTTCAACTAAAAACGGTCAATATTCAACAACAACAAAATATTAGTTTGAAACAAAAAATGGAACAGTACAAATTTCAATTAACAAAATAATTTTTAATAAAAAAATTTCAAACAAATAATAAATTTCTTAACCAAAAAGATGAATTTTCAAAAAATTAAATTTTTTTAAACTAAAATGATGAACCAAAAAAATTAATTTTCAACAAAGTCCTTCAACTTTCAGCAAAGTATTCGATTTACAATAAAAAATATAGATACTCAATGAAAAATGTGATAGTTGATATTTTAACCAAAAAAGATGTTAATTTTAAATTTAAAAAAAGTTGAATTCAACCAAAAAGATGAATAATTTTTAAACGAAGAAGATTGTCTTAATAAAGAATTTTAATTTAGAAATAATTTTGCAATTTTAATATCGCAGACTAATCATATGACTCAGCCATTTCAAGTAACTGTTTGATTCAGTCAGAAATACTGACTGATTTATCTCTTAAAACGACTGTTTTGTCAGTAGAAATGACTGATCTTTCAGTCAAAGCATTCTTAATTAATTTAATCAGTCAAATTTTTATTGATTCAAATTTAGAGTGTAGGTACGTCTCTTTCCAGAAAATAAAAATATGACGGAAGAGAAAATGATAAAACCCGGTAAAATATTTCGGGAGAGAATACACAAACTAAAATTCAACAGTTGGAATTAAACTATTTCAATACTTGAAATTTTATATGATGCTAATATAGAAAAAATATAAAATATCATTAAAATTATATGATTTTACATAATTACCCAAGAAGTTTGCTTTCGCGAATACAGGAGCACCGGTGGCATAAGCAGCCTAAAAGATTATTATTTAAATAAAAAGTAAATTATAAGAAACATTTTCAAACATTTTACTTCAGTAATTTGAGAATTGTTTTCAGCATACCTGAACCAAATGTGGATATTTTAATCGCATCCAAACTGCCATATTCCCAGCGTACGAGCAACCAAAAACAATAACAGTTGGATCCTTCAGATTTCTTTCTTCTTTTATAAATTCTATAAAATATGCTACGTCGGCCAGTGCCTGGTCCACGTTTAAAAATTGCAAAATTTCGACTCCGATGTACCTAAGTAGATGAAAAAAAATCTATACATATATGAGCCGACTTCTAAATAATATATAGTGTTTGTGTATGTACATTGTACATTACAATTTTTGGATTGCGTAATATTCATAGCATATGAATAAACATTAGACACAAAAATTGTAATCTCTAAAAAATAAAAATTTATACTAAC
Source organism: Andricus grossulariae (assembly GCA_011634705.1). Classification (NCBI taxonomy): domain Eukaryota; kingdom Metazoa; phylum Arthropoda; class Insecta; order Hymenoptera; family Cynipidae; genus Andricus; species Andricus grossulariae. The sequence continues at coordinate 20,564 of JAABKJ010006047.1, read as the reverse complement.
CGGTTTACTAAACTTTTTCCGTAAAAACGATGTTCAGTATAATACATTAGTGCTCCATGATCAAAGCCAATTTCGTGCATTAATCCATACTGTATATCTTCTTTCCGAATCGTCCACTCACCACCCAACATAATAAAAATTGGTCCCGAACCGTTAAAGTAATTATCATTTTCCAAATATCGCTAAAAACAAAAAATATGTATGTTAAGTATATAAATACTTATGAAGTAATTAACATATGTACCTGTACTTTTCTTGTAAATTGAAATTTAATGATGTGAATTTAATTATCAATAAGAATAATGGTATATTTAATCATTTTTATAATGAAATTACTTGCAGTAAACTTTTCGCGCCAAAGAAACCGGGTGAGTAAAAATCGAACCTAGCTAACAAAATTTTTTTCTAAAGTCAGGGAATTTTATTGGTCAGGGAAAAGTCCCGAATTTAATTTAAAAAATGTCAAAAGTCAGAGGATTTCTACAACTTTAAATAATTGGCAAGCAGAATAAATTTGAAATTTTTCAATTTTAATTTAAAATTGTTTTATTCCATTCTAGGTTAAAAATGTTATAAGTTTAAGATTCTGGTCTTTACTTCCAGAGAAAATGAAAAATTGGTCAGTAAAAATTGGGGCATTTTGAAAATTAAGTTTATCTATAACCCTGATATAATATTCCTGCTAGTAATTTATTTGCCTTGTATTTATACTTATTTTCTTTTTTTTTTTGCAGTTGCTTCCTCCTGAAGATTATCTTTTCAGTTATAAATTTTATTATTTGTTTGAAAATTCAACAATTTTTGCTTTAAAAATTCATCTGATTTAGTAGAAATTTCATCTTCATTAGATAAAAATGCAACTGTTCGGTTGAAAATTAATCTTCTTTGCTGAAGGATTCCACTACATATTTTGTTTGAACCAATTTCTTAAGAAAATTTTTGTTGTTGAAAATTCATATTTTTAGTTAAAATATATATCTTTTCTTGAAAGTTCAACTAATTTGTTGAGAAATAATCTTTTTTAATTGAGAATGTAATTGCGTGGGTGAAAGTCGAAGTACATTGTTGAAAATTTTTTTTTTTTAAATGAAAGTTTTCTCTTTGGTTGAAAATGTAACTATTTTGTTGAAAGTTATTTATTTTTTTTTTTGCTGAAAATTCATATTTTCTGGTTGAGAATTCAATTTTGGTAAAGAAAGCTCGTCTTTTGGTTTGAGAGTTCAACAATTTAGGTGAACTTTCGTGTCTTTCATAACTGAAAAATCTTTATTTCATGAAAAATCGTCTTTTTAGTTTTAAAATTCATTTTTTTTTAGTGAAATTTCATCTTTTTGAATTGAAATATTAACTATTACACTTTTTGTTTCAATTACATTTTTTAGGTTGAAAATTTAAGTATTCTTAAAAAAATTTCGTTTTGGAAATTGCCTGAGTTTTCCTGGACTAATTTCTCATTTTCCCTGATCATTAATATTTGAAGACAAAAATTATGATCTTGTAAGATTCTTAACTTAGAATCTTTTGAAAATTGAATGAAACACTAAAAAATTTTGAATTCAATTTATAAATTTTGAATTTCTTATTCTCAGGGCTGCCAAAGCCTAATTAACTTTAAAAATGAAGTATTTAAGCCGAAAAAATGACTAGTAGTAATTAATTTCTAACCCAAAAAGTGAATAAAAATTACTAATGTGGATTAATATTATGAATAATGTTCTTTTGACTTTGAAAGAATTTGATGGAATTTATAACAATTCCAAGTGAGTATCGACGATTTCAGAATAAATTCATCAATTCAAAACAATTCAAGTTAAATTTGAAAAATCAGAAAAATCCCATTGATTCCATTGAAATTTGAGTGAATTTAGAGAAATTTAAGGACAATGAGAAGAATCCGATGAAATTCATGAAAATTCAAGATGAATTTTAAACAGAATCAAATAAATTGGAAACATATCAAAAATAGGAGGAAACTCATTACATTCAATAAGTTTGAAATGAGTTTAGAAGAATTCACGAGAATTCATAAGGATTTGATGAAATTCCTAGGAATTCAATGTGAGTTTAAAATAATTCAGGATCAATTAAATAAAATTTTTAATAAATCCGTTGAATTGAGTAGAATTGAGTGAATTTAGAAGAATTCAAGTGAATAAAAAATATTCAAGAGAATTCCAAAGGACCTAAAAGAATTCAGGGTAAATTCAAAATAAATAAAAATAAGAACAAGTCTAAACATCCGGACAGTCCGTACCTTTATCTACATTTAGTCATTTAGCAAAAAATATTTGAAAATCTCTTCAAATCTTTGAACCCCTATGAAATCCTTCAGTTCTCGTAAATAAATTCTTTGAAGTCCATTAAAATATGATAATATTCCGCGAAATTCTAAGAAATCTGATATTTCATGAAATCCTGGAAAATTTCTTAAAATCCGTTGAGAGCTTTAAAATCTCTTTAGATCATTGAAGTCCGCAGAAATAATCCCGTGAAATCATTTAAAATGTCTTATAACATTCCATATCTTTTGAAATACTAGGAAATTCTTTACACCTTTAGGAATCTCTTCGAATTATTGAAATCAATTACAAATTCCTTGGAATCTTTTAAAATTCCCTGAAATATTTCAAATTCTTTGGAAACTTTAAAAATCCCTTGAAAGTTTGTAAAGCTCTTAGAAATGCCTTGGAATCTTTTAAGATACTCTAAAATATATCAAATCCTTTCAAATATTTTTAGAGTTCTTGAAAACTCCTTCGAATTATTATAAATACCCTAAAATATTTCAATTCCTTTGAAATCTTTTGAAATCCCTTCGCATTTTTTAAAGTATTTGAAACTTCCTTTGAATTTTTAAAAATAAGTATCATTGGAACTTTTAAAATTACCCTAAAATCTTTTTAATTCTTTGAAATCCCTTGAAATTATTGAAACCAACTCAAAATTCTTTGAAATCTTTTAAATTATCCTCAAATCTTTAAAATTCCTTAAAATCTTTCGAAATACCACTAAAATAATACACATTCTTGTAAACACTACGGAATCCATCAATTCTTGTTATTGAATTCTTTGATTTTTTTTTTAATATATTGAGAGCTTTAAAATTCCTTGAAATAATTGAAATCGTCGGAAATCTGATAACTTCCCGTGAAATCGTTTTAAATATCTTCAAATTTTGTAGGTCGTGCAAAATTGTTCCATATCTTATTATGAAATTCTACGAAATTCATCAAAACTCCATGGAAATTTCTTCAAATCCCTTAAAATAATTCAAATCCTCGGAAATCTTTTTAAATCCCTTATAAATTTTCAAATGTCTTGAAAATTTAATGGAATTTTAAAAAATACCTTAAACTCTTTTAAATTCTTTGAAATCTCTTGAAATTATTGAAACAAACCGAAAATTCTTTTTAATCTTTTAAATTATCCTCAAATCTTTAAAATTCTTTAAAATCTTTGGAAATACCTTAAAATATCCAAAACACTACGGAATCCCTCAATTCTTGTTATTAAATTCCTTGAGAATTTTTAAAACTATACTGAGAGCTTTAACATTCCTTAAAATTATTGAATTCGTCGGAAATTCAATAAATTGCCGTGAAATGTTTTAAAATATCTTCAAACTATATCTTCAAAATCCCTTAAAATCATTCAAAATATACTAAACACTTTCAAATCATCCGGAATCCCTTAAAATTATTGCAATCTATTAAAAATTCCATGTAATGTTTAAAAATACCATAAAATCCTTTGAAATCTTTTGAAATACTTTGCAAATTTTTAAAGCTGTGGAAAATTCCTTGGAATTTTGAAAAATACACTGAAATTTTTCAAAAGAAGTCAGAACAATTCAGAAATAGGTATAGGTATAGTGGTTAACCCAATGGTTTATTTATTGAAAGAAAAGCGACTAAAGTGATCTTTTCATTTTTAAAAGTGACCAACATAATTCCCTGACTTTTCCCCGATTTCCAGTTTTTCCGTGACCTGCGGCCAACCTAACCTTACACGAAAATCTGGCTGAAACAAACCAGTTTTGGTTGATTCAACAAAATATTCGATTAAACTAACTTTTTTTTTGTTGAATCAACAAAATACTCCGTGTATCAAAATATTTGGTTAAAACAAACAAAAAACTTAATTGGGTTTACCAAATATTTTGTTGCCCATATAATAACCATATCCTATATGGTTCAAGCAACAAAAATTTTGTTGATTCAACCAAATCGTTCTCTGAGTGTCTTTGCAGAAGTGAATTATTGTGCAACTCTTAGACGCTTCGATCTTATTATAAATTTTTATAAAGTTATACATTATGGGCTGCAAATAGGGTATCATGGGGACCAAATCTGGAAAATAGGGTACTTTAGGGACCTCAACTGAATATAGGGTACAATAGGGAATATAGGGACCAGCCTGTGAGGAAGGAAATATATATTATTCGTCACTGTCATATTTTTTATAGATAGAAAAATTGTGATATTGTTTAAATTAAAAAAAGAAAAACCCACCATTTTCCAAACATAATCAATATGATGGAAATGATCCAACGGTTGATTGATCCACTTTTCTTTTACCGGCACATTTTTTTCTGTTTGATTTGAACCATGTCTTATAATTCCATCATACTTGAAATCGTACAATCCGAAATTTCCTATACTATAAAAAAAATTACCAAAATTTCAATTTATTGCAGCAGAGTTGTTTTTAAACATACTGCAAGAACGTTTTTACAACTAGAATTGGATGCTGTTTAAAAAAGAGGCAACACTCTCCAATAAAGGAGAACTTAATATGTTGTTAATATAATGAATTTTTCCCCCTTACTTCATAGGCGCAGATAATACATATGATGAGTATTTTCGAATATTGTAAATATTAAATTATACCTATGATTCATGGAAATATCACTCCAGACTGCCGAACAATTTCTATCACCAATAGGATAATAATATGCAGATTCATCAATTTCCTTAAAATATTAATTTAAACTTTATAATTTAAAAACTAAAATATTAATTGACTTTTTACAAAATAAGCTTTAAAAATTCAAAACTTACCTCTGAATCCCACTTCAGTGATTCGCTTGGAACTGTGGTAGAGAACAATGTGATAAATAACTTGAAAAATATTATGAGATTCATTTTTTACTTTTTGTCTTTGGTGACTATAAGAAAATGCTAACAAATTTCGCATCTTCTTATTTTTATACTATAGCTTATCTAAATAGGTATCTCCCTGCGTGTTCTTTCTATCACTTTAACGATAGTAACTAGAATCATAAACACGAAAAATACGTAAAAAAGCTATAAATTATAATAAATGAGCGTGCATTTATCATACAAAATATATGGCTAAAATTGCCTCTGATAGTGCACTAGTTTCCAAGGACAAATTGTAAAATCTTCACTTCTATCTTATGTTCTAAAATTCGTTAAAAATATAGACTTTTTTTGTCAATACATGTGCTGTCATCGAAATGTAATTAAAAACGACCATTAAATCATTAATATTCTATTCAATTATATAAACAATAACTTTTTTTAAATTAAAATTTATGATTTTCCTCTATTTATTTTAGAAAATAGAAGTATCTTAAGAAGGTTCAATTTATTGTTCACTACGTAATTTAATATGAATTTAACTTTTCGCGCCAACGAAAGCGGGTGAGTAAAAAACGAACATAGCCAATAACAATTTAAGAAAAAAGTCCAGGAATTTTATTGGTCAGGGAAAAGTCAGTGATTTACAACAAAATTTTTTGCTAAAGTCAGGGAATTTCTATAACTTTAAATAACTGTCAAGCAAAATAAATTTGAAAATTTTCAATTTTAATTTGAAATTGTTTTATTCCACTCATAAAAGATTCTAGGCTAAAAATGTTAAAACTTTAATGATCTGGTCTTTGAATATTAATAGTCAGGGGAAAATTAGCGAGTTTTTAAAATGAAGTTTTGCGGTAACCCTCTGATATAATATTCTAGTTAGTAATTTATTTGCCTTGTATTTATATTCATATTTAAAATTCATATTTATATATTCATATTTAAAATGCTTATTTATATACTCATACAAAACTCATATTTTGGTGTTGTAAAGTCATCTGAAATCTTTTTTGGATGAAATTTTAACTATTTTTTTAAAATGTGTCTTTTTGATTCAAAAATTCATCTGATTTAGTAGACATTTCATCTTTCTCGTATAAAAATTCAACTATTTGGTAGAAAATTCAACAATTTTGTTTAAAAACCCATAGTTTTTGGTTAAAAATTCAACTGTTTTGTTGAAATTTCAACTATTTTGTAGATTTACTTGTTGATTAAAATTCATATTTTGATGTTGAAAAGTCAACTGAAATATTTTTTGGATGAAAATTCAGCTATTTTTTAAAAAAATTTCCTTTTTGATCTAAAAATTCATCTGTTTTAGTAGAAATTTCATCTTTCTTGGATAAAATTGGTTGAAAATTCAACAATTTTGTTGAAAATTTGACTATTTCGTAGACTATTTACTTGTTTAAAATTAATATTTTGGTATTGAAATGTCAACTGCAGTTGACTTTTCAAAAAAAAAAGATTTCATGAAATCTTTTTTGATGAAAATTCAACTATCACGTTGAAAATTCGTCTTTTTGGGTTGAAAATTCAAGTATCTTCGTAAAGAAATTTAGTTTTTGTTTAAATATCATATTTTGATGTTGAAAAGTCAAACTAAAATCTTTTTTGTGTAAAAATTAAAAAAAATGTTTAATTTGTCTTTTTGATTGATGGTTCAACAATGAAGGGAAAAGTTTGTTTCTTCATGACTGAAAAATCTTTTATTTTTTGAAAATTCGTCTTTCTGGTTTTGAAATTCATTTTTTAAAATGAAATTTCATTTTTTTGGTTGAAATATCAACTATTACACTTTCTTGTTGAGAATTTATCTTTTTGGGGTGAAAATTGAATTATTTTGTTGAAAATTTAATTATTTGCTGAAAATTCAAGTATTTTGTTAAAAAGTCATCTTTTATGGTAGAAAAGTTTGTTTTTTTTTGTTAAAAAAAATTTTTGAATTTAATTTGTATCTTAAATAATGTTTTATTCCGTTTATAAAAGATCCTATGATAAAAATGTTACAAGATTAAAATGCTGGTATTTGAATGTTAATGATCAGGGAAAATAAAAAATTGATGAAGGAAAACTTAGGGAAAATATTGAAAATGAAGTTTTCACCCTTAAAAAAAATATAAAAAATTTCCATTAGTTTCAAGTCCATATCTGATTATTTTTGGAAATCATAAATTACGTACAGCAAGAGGGGGGGGGGTAGACATATTTTGTTACAGTTCATTAAAGGGGGAGTTTGTTCTTTGAGAGGGCCTATAATCCGTTACGTAATTTAAGTACGGCCCCTAATTTAATTTTAATTTTCAAAAGATGTCAGGAAAAAAATGACAATTCTTTCAAATTTCAGTAAATAATACATAATTTGTGGAGAAAATATAATTATTCATATCGCATTTTTTTCACTTTCAAAAAGGGAAGCATGAGATGAAAAATTATCATGATAAACTCTTGCTTCTATAACCTCAACCAGAAAAATATCCCTTTAAAAAAAAAACAGCCCTTTTTTCAAATACATGCAAAAACTCCCGCGCAAACCCTCCGCCGTGATTAGCCCATTCAAATTTTTCTCCCCAGTCCTACTGCGTAAAAAATTCCCAGGCCCTAGTAATTTTTTCTGCCACCCTGTTTCAAATCCTCCCCCCAGATTCCCAGCAATAAACTCTTATCGGGTGAATTCGCGACGTCTTTCAGAATCATTCAGAATTCGTAAACAAAATCCCATTTGATCCTAAAATTTCCGGAAGTCCCATTTTTTTGAAAAGATGCAGTCCGCGGAAAAAATATTGAGTTTAAAGTGGAGCAGTTTTCCGTCCCAACTCGCGGTCTCAATGGACACATGTTACGAAAAACAACAGTTCGTTGACGTTTCTCTCGTTTGCAAGGACGGAACAATCCTGAAGTGTCACAAAATGGTCCTCGCAAACGCAAGTACATTTTTTGGTCGTCTGCTAGTCGCGAATGATCATCCACATCCGATGATAATTCTCCACGACATTGATGCCGATGATTTAAAAACGATCGTGAATTTCATGTATTGTGGTGAGATACAAGTGGTGCAAAGTGAGGTTAAGAGACTTCTCAGAATTGCAAGTATTCTCGAGGTCACGGGTCTCATGCAAATGCAAACAACAGAAACGGGAAGTCCAGATTTGGAAAATCGAATTTTCGAAAACGCGAAAGTTGACCAGCAGAAAAGTAATAAAAACGGGCCGGAAATTAATTCAGGATTTAATAAGGTTGTCCCAGCACCAAGATTTGAGTCAAGTAGTACTAGGTTTGATTCTAGTGGTCCTAGATTTGACTCTGGTGGTCCTAGATTTGACTCTAGTGGTCCTAGGTTTGAATCCACTGGTCCTAGATTTGACAATAGTCTTAGGTTTGACCCGAATGGTGCTAGATTTGATAATAGTAGTGCTAGATTTGACCCATATGGTCCTAGATTCGAAAATAGTGCTAGATTTGAAAGTAACAACCCTAGACTTGATCCCAGTGGGAGATTTGATTTTAATCCGATCAGGTTTGATTCGAATGTTTCGAATCCGCCGAGATTTGATTCGGGCGGATTTCGATTTGATTCGAATGCAGGGAGATTTCCACTCAATGCAATTAGATTTCCAAGGAGGGAGAATGTGCTCATTAATCAAAGGAGGATGGAAGTTTTTAATCGATCGCAGGAATTGAGGAAGGAATTTATTCCAGGGGTTGAAGCGATTCAGACGAATCGGTTACGATTGGCTAAAGCTGGAATCGACATTCAAGAAGGCAATAATAAATTAATAAATAATTCTTTTCAACACTTAATTTTATTTATGGTTTTTTAGGTTAAGTTTTCTTTTTTGATTAGGAAAGAATGTGGAATTGAATGTTTTTTATTTTTGGAAATTAACAAAGCTGTTTTTGTTTTACGTGTTGTGAGTTTGATTTTCTAATTTTTGTAATTTCTTTCATTCACTGCACTAATGTGTGAAATAATATGAGAGAAATGAAAATCTGACTTTTATTCTTTTGTTTTTTACGTAATTTAATGAAAACCCCCTATTTGGATTATTCCAAATTTGGATATTTTTAAACTGAGTTTTATTTTTAAATTTGATAACTTATAAATGTTGTGCCTGTCAAATTTGAAAAATCATACATTTTTACCAAATTAATATTGGATGCAATTTCAAATTTCATTACCTTTAATGTTTGTTCCTTAAATTTGAACATTTCGACTTCTGGATTAGGGGAGATAACCTACAGTAGATAATGAACCTACAGTAAATAATCGTTCATTAAAAGCACAAATATACCTAAAATAATTATTTATAATTTTCAATTATTAACACATAGAGAGTCCTAACTATTATTTAAATTAAATTAATTGCTTCACACACATTAATTTTAGTATATCAAATTAATGATTATCTATTGTAGGGTGGTCTCCCCTGTTCTAAATTTTTCTTTTTTACCATTTTCATCCTTCTCAAGTCGCTTTTAAATTTGAAAACGCCAACAATTTTAAGACTTTTGGTATTAAAGATTTTAAAATCCGTTGTCCTAAATTTTGGCTTTTTAAAATGTTGAAGGTTTTTAATTTTAATCCCTTTAAATTTTGTGGTTTTCAAATACAGCATGGCCTAAATTTTGTTTGCTATCAACTGTGTAATGCCTCGAATTTTGAAGCTTTTGAACTTTTTTTTTAATGATTCCGACTGCAGATGCTTTTAAATTTTTACGATTTTTAAATCTGGAACTGTTTTCATTCAGGAACGCTTCGAATGTTACCTTTTTTAAATTAAGAAGTATGAAATATGCAGGGTAAAATTCTAATATTGTCAAATTGTTGCATTTTTAATTATTTGATAAATTTTTGGGATTTTGTGAGAATAAAAATTATCAACGTTTCTAATTTTAAAAATTCAAGAATATAAAGAGAAAATAAATGGACTTTTCGAAATTTCTAGACGTTCTAATAACGTTTCTAACTTTGAAAATATATTTTACAAAAGCTTTTCATTTTAAAGCATTTAAAAATCTTAGGTGTTCCAAATTTGGAAAGCTAAATCTTGTAAAGCTTCCAAAATTCAATAAACCTGTTAAATATTACAAAATTTGCAATTTATCCAGATTTGGCAATTTTCTAATTTTCCCGCTGCGAAATTTGGTTTCCTCGAATTTGGTACACCTTTAGAATTTTCAACATGAAATATTTTACATCAAAAAATTTGAAATATCTTATCATTTTTATGCATTAAAATATCAACACTCCATCCTTTAAATCATTTTAATTTTTCCACTTTTAAATTTCAAACGCCTGAATTTTTTGAAGTTTCAAAAATTCCAAACGATTAGAATTTTGAACCTTTTCCAAATTTGAAAGTCTTAAATTTTTATGGGTTGGATTTTTTTCAAATAAAATAAAAATATGAAAAATTGAAGAAATAAAAAATCTGTATTATTAGAGATCTTGAAGTAAACCAAATTGTTTAATATTGTAATTTTTTCTCTGAAATTTTGTTTCATTCCAAATTTTGGATAATTTTGAATTAGCAGTTATTTTCTGAAGATATTTGGATTGTAGAAGCTTCATCAATGCATTACAATTAGATACAAATTAAAAATATTCAACATTTGTAAATTCACGAAATGTTACCTTTTGAAAATTTGATGGTTTTTGAATTCAGATAATTATTAAACGATTCCATATTTATAAAGCCTCAATAATCTTTACAATTTTAAAAATATAGAGCTCCTTGAATTTTGTATGTTTACAAAAATTTAGAACTCTGAATTTTTTGTATATCTAATTTCTCACGATTCTGAATTTATTATTAATTAATAAAAGAACACTTAAATAAAATTGATAAGGCTTTTAAATTTTAGCCTCTTTCATGGTGGCCGCTGGTCTGGGAAACCGAGGGATGACCGGGAATTTTATGAGACCGGGAAATGACAGCCCAGTGGGCACAAAATTTGGCGACGTCTTCACGACATCCTATGTCCATATCGTTAAGATGTCTTTACGATATCGTCAAGACGTCGTACGATCTAACGATGTCGTAATGACGTTGCCAAATGTTATGCCCAGTGGGAGTGAATTTATTTTTGACCGAGAATTTTATAAATTGAAAAAAATATGCCCAAGATTGATTTCAAAAGTTTTTAAAATAATCAGTTGAATTGTTATCTTTTTCAATTATAGTATCATTCAGTTCACAATGCGTAATTCGAAAATCTTTCACTTAAAAATTTTTCGTTTTAGATTTTAATTTTGAAGCGTCCTTTTTCAATTATTGAATTTTTAAATGCAGTTTTAAAGACTTAAAAAATAAAAAATTAGAAGCGTTTGAAATCTACAATTTTGAATAAAAAACCTTTTGAGTTTATCAACTGTGAATATAAATTATGATTTTTTAAATTTAAGTGTACACTAAGAATTAACAAGTGAATAATAATTGATTTTACAAAAAGATTCGGAATCTGTTTAAAATTGAAGAATTTTCATATATTAATGTTAAAAATTAAACTGTTTCAATTTGAAAGTCTTAGTAATTAAACAAATGTAAACGCCCGATTGAAACTTTATAAACTGTTTTCAATTTAAGAATAACTTCAAAATTCAATATTCTTACTTCAATACTTCAATACTTCAATTTAATATTCATAATTAAAGGCTTTTATTAAATTTAATATATGTTTTTATTCTAAAATTTGAACTTTTTAATTGAGAAAAAGAACAATTGCTTAATATTTAGAAATATTTGACTATTCATTTAAAATAAGTAATTATAAATCAGATATCCAAAACTAAACAACAAAATAAACTTTGAACGTTACAATTTTAATTGTTGTATTTAAAAAATTTAATTGACAACTAAAATTGTTGAATTTTGATTTATAATAAATATTGAACACCTATTTTTCCTGGAAAAAATTCGGGTAAGTTGAAGTAATATTTAGAAGATCTGAAGAGAATCAAAATTAATTTAAAATTTGGAATGACTTCAAATAATTTAAACAAAGTGTCTAAAATCCGGCTATTCTTAACGAAATTTTGATGCGAATAGCCCATGGCCTAATTTAAAACAAAATATAAATTTTTGCAGATTTCGAGAAACAAATTTAGAAACTTTTTAAGAATTGTGAAAGGCTTCAAAATAATAAAAAACATTTTTTCAAGATTCCTAGTAAAATTGAAAATGACTTTATTTTGAAAAATTAATTTTAAGAGAATATTTAAAAAGATTTCAAAAATTGACAAAAATGAATCTGGAAGATTTTAAGGAAATATTGATATTTTGCAGGATTTAAAAAAAAATAGGAAGAATTCTAATCATTTTTGAAGATGTTTAGAAGTTCTGAAAAATTACAAAAATAATTTAAAATTTGAAAAAATGTAAAAACACATGTAGATGTCTCAAGATTTTAAAATAAAATTTTGAAGCTTTTTAAGAATTTTAAACTATTTAAAATAAAAATAATTTTTAATTTGAGAAGTGTTCAGTTCAAACAAAAATGTAATCGTTGAATTTTTAATATTGCTGACTTAAAATTGCTTCAAATGATTTGCAGCTTAGTTTTCATAACTTCAAATGGAGAAATTTTTAGCTTCAGAGTTCGAATTTTTTTTATTTCATTGACCGTGAAAATCGTAAGGCTTTTAAATTTTAAGTTCTTAAAAAATCGATGCAAAATAAATACAATTACGCATATCTAAGGGATCGTCCATATATTACGTAAAGCAATTTTCCGGCGATTTTGGCCCACCTCGAATCATTTCGAAATCTGTATCCGAATCTGTCTGAACCAATCCGAAAAAAGTTCTCAATTTCGTTTGATCTAAATCGGTTAAAAATTAATACGATTCAATCCGAACCAAATGTTCAATCCGAATGAATCCGAACTCGGATTGACCTAAACCGATTTTCAATCCGAATGAATCCAATTCAATCAGAACTCGGATTCATTCGGATTGAAAACTCGCTATATATCAATCCATGTTCGGATTGATTCGGATTGAAAATCTGGTTCGGATTGAACCGGATTGAGTCGGATTAATTTTTAACCGATTTGGATCGAAGGTAATGTAAAACTTTTTTCGCATTGATTCGGGTTGGTTCCGATAAAGATTTCGGAATAATTCGGAATGAATTCCTATCCGAAACTTTCGCCAGGATAATTTAGAAATTGATACTGTTAAATATAAACTCTAAAGATTGTTGGATTGAGATGTTAATTTAAGTTTACATTTTTTTAAATGTGCAAGCGTTTCTCAGAAGTATTAAAGATAAACAAATGTTAATAATTCCTTAATAATTAACTTAAAATTCAATTCTACTTGCAATTAATATTAGCATAACATACACATATTCCCTATTAGTTTCCTATTAAAGGTCGCCTGAAGAGGAGGCCTAAAAGGCCTCGAAACATATTGGATTCTATAATATATAAAAAAGTATAAAAGTATAAAAAGGACGGATAAATAATAATGAAATGAGGGCGAGGCGGTTTGATTGTTTCTTTCATGCTTGCTACCGGCCATGACAGTGGAAGAGGATCTGCTTGGTTCTGTATTTGGGCGAGCCTAAGGACAAAACGAAAAACCACCATCATTTGGTCCCAAGTTCTTGGCAGTTTTTAGTTTTGTCGTTAGGATCGCCCAAAAGCAGAACCGAGCTGATCCTTTTCCTCCGGAATGGCCGGTAATACGCATGGTAAGTCACGAAAACAAAAACCGATATAGAAAACTGTTTTATCTGCTCTATTTTTAGATAAATAGTAGAATACTCCACTACTGCGATGTTTTTTTTCCTTTTGATTATTATAAAACATATAATAATTTTCGAAAAAACGGCCTCAGTTTATGATATCCGATTTACCGATGATTTCCAGGGGTCCTAAATTGATCCTCCAAACTATACAGAAAAAATGATCCTAATCTGTTGCGTTTTCGTCCATCCTTTAAAATTAGGTTCGATGGAATTAGACGGTTATAGTTTTCTGTAGCTCAATTGTGCGCAATCTGAAATTTGTCTTCTTATTATATAATTCTAGTATTCTAAAAAAAAATTTATTTCCCAGTGAGCCGACCGGGAACCAGCAAAAGTCCGCAGCCCCAACACTTGGGCCAAAAAAGGAGAGACTCCGATCCAGCAAATCCACTGAATTGGACTCGAGTTTTAAATATGCTTTCCCGAGATAATCAGCTTCCAGTAAAAAAACTCTGCATGATGGATGAAGTCGAAATTTCTCCAAGCAGAACGCTTCCAACACAGCTTCCATCAACGAATCAATTTTCTCCCAGAGCTTCCAGTTCCATGGAACCAGTCGAATTATTTATTAAAGACGACAATGAATTTTCCTTCGATCCAAGTGCAAAACCAAACATCTGATCTTCACATATTTCCAACGACAATAAAAATGAGGATTCAGTTGATATATCGATTATAAAGTCCTTCGAAGGAGTCGAAGAGGTGGAGGAAATCGATTTCGGACTTGAGATCGTCGCCCGATGGAAAATGAAACCCGATGACTAGTTTCCTTTCGTTCTAGAGTTAAATTAAATTCCACAAATTCCCAAGACTGAATTTTTACAAAAACCAAACGATTTCTTATAAAGAGATTCATATTGGCTCGATCAATAAATTATTAAATTAACAAATGATAAATGATATGAATCTGGACCTTAATCTCAAAAGCTCAGAACTATTGCAACCAAATTTTTGTCATTGCTGAAGTTTAATAGTAATTTAGTTTTCCTATTGTTTCGTGGAAGTTTTTCTACTACGTGTGGTTGTAAACTGTAAATATTAGGAAAAAAACTAGGTTACGTGACGACTGTTAGGGGTTACTATGGAAACTTGAAATAGCCCTTTAACAAGAATTAAGTTAAATTTCTATTCTATTGATTGATAGAAAATAAAAAAATAATGGGAGAGAATTTCGGAAGCGAGTTGACTTTAAAGGAAAAGGCTTTGGAGAGAATTTTGCCGGATAAAAATATCACTGAGGAGGAATTCCAGAATTTTATGTACCGCGTGACTGATATCGGTGAGTTTAATCAATCGAGGTTCAAACATTGATTGTGTTTTGTATATTTTCGAAATAATTTGGAAGTTTACCGAAGACTTTCCATTTGAGTTGATAACACGTAATTTACAGTTTTTTTTTTTAATTTTTAAATATTCAAACTGACCATTCTGCTTTTTGAGTTGGCCCCTCGTTTTAGTACACGTATACGCAATGAACAACAGACAAGTTTAGTAATTAATACACTCTGATTTAGTATGTTATTTACATTAATGTTTAATTCACTAAAATTCCTTTGAATTCTTATGAGATTTTTTTAGTTCTTTTTAATTCTTTTGAATTTCTTGAAATGCTTTTTAAATCTTTCAAATTCTTTCGAATTCTTTTAACCTTCTTCAGGCTGGCCGCATAATATTTTGAAAATTCCCTGATTTTACCCTGAATATTTCTTCATTTTCCCTTACCATTAATATTTAAAGACCAAACCCCTAATATTGTACCATTTTGAACATAGAATCTTTCATAAATGGAATAAAGTAATTTTAAATTAAATTTTTTATTTTTAGTTTATTATTCTCACGAATGCCACAGCCTAATTTACTTGAAAAAGTGATATATTTAAACCGAAAAAGTGACTAATGTGTATTAGTAATGTGACTAATGTTATTTTGATTAAAAAAGAATTCGATGCAATTCATCAAAATTCCAAGTGCATTTTAACGAATTCAGAAAAAAATCATGACTTCAAAACAACTTAAGTTAAATTCAAAAGAATTGAATAGGAATTGGAAAAAATGTTTAAAATCCAAAAAATGCCACTGATTTTAGTAAAATTGGAGTGAATGTAGAGGAACTTAAGGCAAATGAGAAGAATTCGATAAAGTCCATAAAAATGCATGTAAATTGAAAACAATTTAAAAAAATGAAATAAATTCACGGAAATGAAAAAGAATTTGATGAAGTGCATAAGAATTCAAGGAGAATTATAAATACTTCAGGATGAATTAAAAAAAATTAAATAAAACATTAAATTGAGTAGAATAATTGAGTGAACTTAAAACAATTGAAGTGAATTAAAAAAATGCAAGGTAATGCCAAATAATTTAAATAATTCAAGATGATTTAATAAGAATTCAGGGTGAATTTAAATGAATTTCAAAGAATATTTAAAAATCTCTTCAAACCTTTGAAACCATATGAATAAATTGATAAATAAATGAATACATTTTTTGAAATCCTTTGAAATTTGAAAATACCGCAAAATTCTATGAAATCTGATATTTCCTAAATCCTGAAAAATTGACTAAATTACCTTGAGAGCTTTTAAAACTCTTATAGGTCCTTAAAAATCGTTCCATATCTTCTGAAATTCTTTACAACCACATAACAATTTTAATCCCTTAAAATCAATCAAATCCTTGGAAAACCCTTGCCATTTTTTTAACCTCTTCTAAATGCATTGAAATCTTTTAAAGTACCCTACAATATTTAAAATGCTTTGAAATCAATAAAAAATGCCTTGAAATCTTTTTAAATACCCTAAAATATTTTAAACCCTTTAAAATGTTTTGAAATTCCTTTGAAATTTTTAAAGCTCTTGAAAATTCCTTCGAATTCTTAAAAGTACCCTAAAATCTTTTAAATATTTTGGAATCCCTTCGAATTATTGAAATCTATAAAAAAGTCCTTGGAATTTTTAAAAATACCCTAAAATCTTTTGGAATCCCTCAAACTTATTGAAATATATTGAAAATACCCTAATTAAATCTTTAAAATACTTCGGAATTCTTAAAAATTATTGAAATATATAAAATATTCCTTGGAATGTTTTAAAATACCCTAAAATATCCCAATTCCTTTTAAATCCCTTCAAACTTTTTGAAGCTCTTGACAAATTCTCGGGATCTTTTAAAATACCCTAAAATATTTCATTGAATGAAAAGTGACTAAAGTGATATTTTCATGTAAAACAGTGACTATAGTGACTTTATCTCAAAAAAGTGACTAAGCAGTGATTTTAGAAGAAGTCACTAAAAGTAAACGTGTGGGAGGCTTGACTTTTGCAATTTTTTCAGAATTGCTATTAATACTGACTTCCCCCTGACTTTTCCTGACCAACAAAATTCTCTGAATTTTCCCTGATCCGTGGACACCCTGTTTCTTTCAATCCTCTGAATTCCTGGAATTCCAGGACTTCAGGGGAGTTCGGAAAAGTTGAATGAATTCAGAAGATTTCAGAGAAAATCAGAAATCTTCTGAATTTCTCTGGATTCCTTAAATTCGTGGAATTCTAAGACTTCAAAATAATGCGAGGCATTCGAGGAATTCAGGAGAATTCAATGAATTTACAAGAAATCAGAAAATTGAAAGAATACAAGGAATTCAAAGAACTCAAAAGAATTCAAGTGAATTGCAAATAATTCTGAATACTATACTAAACCAGGGAGATATTATTTTTGTAACTTAGAGGTATGATATTATTGTATTTTCCAGAAAAAATTGTCAAGAAACTAGCGTCGTCCAATCTGAATGAACAAGATCAAGGAAAAAAGCTAGCGGACGAAATTTTGGAAGGCAAGATCGAAAAACAAATAACCGAAGATGGAGAAATCCGCGTAAAAACGAATAGAACTTTAATAAATCCTCGTTTGAAGGAGCCTGATGATCCCGAAAAAATGTCTCAAGGTAAGGGACCGTACTCCAATTAGGTAACATCTCAAGGGGGCGGGGGGTTATGATAAGTTACGTTGGGGGGGGGGGCATTCATTCATGTACGTAATTTTTGGAAATTCGCAAATGAAACAAATAACTCGCAGTAATTGTACAGAAATTAATTATGAATTTAACTTTACGCGCCACAGAACCTGTTGAGTAAAAAACGAACCTAGCCAACAACAATTTTTAAAAAAGTCAGGGATTTAGAAAAAAATCTTGCAAAAGTCAGAGAATTTCTATAACTTTAAATAACTGTCAAGAAGACTAAATTTGAAATTATTTTATTCCACCTATAAAAGATTCTAGGTTAAAAAATGCACAAGTTTAAGATTCTGGTGTTTAAATATTAATGGTCAGAGAAAATGAAAGATTGGTCAGGGGAAAATTAGGGAATTTTTAAAATAAAGTTTTTCGGTAACCCTGATATAATATTCTTGTTACTAATTGGTCTTGTATATTATTTCTATTTCTTTTTTTGCTGTTGCTTCCTCCTGAAGATTATCTTTTTAGTTATAAATTTTATTATTTGTTTGAAAATTCAACAATTTTGTTAAAAAGTTATCCTTGTTGGTTGAAATTCAACTGTTTTGTTGAAAATTTGTCTTTTTGATCTGAAAATTCAACTATTTTCGTAGAAAATTTACTTTTTGATTAAAATTAGTACAGTAAACTTCCGTTTATTTTAAGGTCCTTGAAACGTACCCGACCAATTATTTTAGAGCTGGAGGGGGCCCCACCCTTAACGCGAGTGGGCAGTTTATTTTTATCGACGACGCTCATTGGCTACCCCGTTCTTGTATCGATGCGCCGCCGGTCGCTACTTTTTCAGCCGAAAAGCGCTCTTCGGGCCCCTTTTTTTTTTATTGGTCATACACTGCCGCGAAGTAGAGTGTACAGGGACCGTGGTGGGAGATGGCGAAACTGCGCAATTTAAAGTAAGTGCATGTAGGGGATTTAAATTAAGTGAACTTAAAAATAAGAGTTCATTAAAATATACGGAAGTTTACTGTATTTTAAAATGATTCTCAATTTTTCGTAAAATTTTTGTAAAATTCGGCAAAAACCTTGCCTCAAAATCTTCTCCAGATTTTTTTTACAACTTTATAAAATTTTTTTAAATTTTTCGAAATATTTTTGGGGCGACTAAAAAATCCCGAATAATAAAATTCCCAACACTGTAAGCTTCCCGAAATTGAAATTATAAAATTGCCGAAATCTGAAAATTCCGAATTTGAAGAATCCCGAATAATAACATTCTGGTCAGTTTATATACAATATTACCGAATTTAAAAATTCACGAATAATAAAATTCTAGACAAAATATTGTCAAATTATAAAACATACAAACTAGAAAATTGTCGAAGTTGAACAATTGAGAAAATGTTTTTTTTTAAATAAGTACTATTTATTCGTGTAAAATACAATAATCAAATATTTATATGATATACAATTTTTTAAATATATTTTTTTAAATCATTGTTTGAATTTAAAATAACAATAATTGTATATAAATGTTATCAAAAAAATAAATTTAAAAACACGTGCGCTTCTAACAAAAAAAGCTTTGCAAGATTCAATTCAGCACTGATTTATCTCGAAGTTTATTTTTATTGATTTTTAAAAAAATAATTATTTTATTTTTGAGAGCGTTTTTTGTCATTTTAAAAAATACGATGCACATGTTCAAACAAAATTTTTCATCCAGAAATATATTTTGTCAATTATTATTATTTTAAATGCAAACATCAATTTTTTAAACTTTAAACATTAACAAAGTTTTTTCTTTAATATAAATATTTGATTATTTTATTTTTTTAAATATTTGTCGAAAAACAATTTTTTGAATTGTTCAAAAGCAGGAATTTTCTAGTTGAGATATGGTATAATTCCGAAATTTTCTGTCGGGAATTTTTAATTCGGTAATACAGTGACGGGAATTTAATTTTTCGGAAGGGCGACTGAAAAATCGCGAAAAATAAAATTCCCGACACTGTAAAATTCGCGAGTTGCAAAATTCCCGAATAACAAAATTCCCTAAATTATAAAAGTGCCGAAATATGAAACTCCCGAATTGAATTCACGGATAACGAAATTCCCGAAAGTATATAATATTACCGAATTTGAAAATTCCCGACAGAAAAATTCCGAATTATAAAGTATCAGAACTAGAAAATTCCTGAATTTAAACAATTTAAAAAATGTTTGTTTATCAAATATTACTCATTTATAATAAATACATAATAAAATACTTTTATCAAAGAAATTTCTTTGATATTTGAAGTTTAAAAAAAATGATTGTTCGAATTTTAAATAACAATAATTAAAAACTTTATATATTTCTGGATGAAAAAAATTGTTTGAAAATGTGCATAGTATTTTTAAAAAAATACGACAAACATTCTCAAAAATCGAATGTTTAAATTGAAAAAAAAAAAATAATAATTTTCGATATAAATCGGTACTGAATTGAATCCTGCAAAGTTTGTTTGCAAAATGTTATTAGGTTCGAAGAAAATTAGGGAGACATTTTTTTTTCTTTCGAAACGGACGTGTTTTTTAATTTGTTTTTTGATACAATTTGTATACAATCATTGTTCTTTTAAATTCAAATAATAATTTTTAAAAAATTTAAATATTAAAAAAAATCTTCGATAAAAATATTTGATTATTGTATTTTTAATAAATAAATAATATTTATTGAACAACAATTTTTTTTGCGTTTAAATTTGT
>JAABKJ010006046.1:0-22364 GCA_011634705.1 Andricus grossulariae | reverse complement strand
AAAAGTAGGGGATAGTTTCTGGTTGATGAGAGGAGTAAGGCAAGGATGTCCTCTGAGCCCACTTTTATTTAATATATCTATATCAGACTTGGAAGAAGAAATGAAGAGAAAAGGGTGGGGAGGAGTTAAGATAGGTAGTAAAAAGATATATACATTGGCATACGCAGACGATATAGTGTTTACGGCAGAGGATGAAGAAGGGATGGCGGGCTTGATTAAAGAGTAAGAGAAATACTTAGATGGGAAAAAGTTAAATTCAAATGTAGAAAAGACAAAGATAATGAGGTTTAGTAAAGGAGGGGGAAGAAAGAAAGAATGGACGGGGAGAAGGAAGGGAATAAAATCAGAAGAAGTAAAAGAGTGTAAGTATTTGGGATATACCTTGCAAATAAATGGAGATCATAGAGCACATGTAAGAGAAAGGATAAAAAAAGCCGGAGGGGTAATAAAACAGATATGGGGAATAGAAAAAAGAGGGTTAAACGAAATTGGAGAAGGAGAATATGGTTATTTGATACGCTGGTATGGCCAGTATTAGGTTATGGAGCAGTGATATGGGGATGGAAAGAAAGGAAAGGGATTGAGAGTTTACAAGAAAGGTATATAAGGTGGACGCTGGGGGTAGACTGGAGGACGCCGGGTTATATGGTGAGAGAAGAAGCGCAAAAGGATAAGTTAAGTACCAGAGCGGGAAAGAGGGCATGGAGTTTTGAGACGAAACTGAGGGAGGCAAAGAAAGGGGAGTTGGCGAGAAAGTGTTTGATGGAGGTAGAAGGGAGGGCGATGGAATTAACGAGATGGGTAGAAAAAAGGAGGGAGTTCTTCAAGGCTAGAGATATAGAAGACTGGAATGGAGTAAAATATGATGTAATGGAAGAAAGGGAAAGGGAAAAAACTTTTAATAGAAAGATGGGGAATGATTGAGGAATCAAAATATAATGAATGGTATAAGATGATAAAAAAGGAAGGAATACCAAAGTATTTAGGAGAGGGATGGGGAGAGAAAAGATGGACCAGAATAGCAAGATTTAGATTGGGAAATGAAGTAAGGGAATGTATGTATTGGGGAAAGAAAGAGAACAGGAAGTGCAGAATCTGTGAATGAGAAGAGGAAACATGGGAGCATGTATGGGAAGAATGTAGGAGAGGTATGGAAGATAAAGGAAGTTGGCAAGAGAATGTGGTAAAGATTCTAGGAGAGGAGGGTTTGGGGGAAGAGTGGATGGAGGAGTTAGATGAGGCTAGGAAAGCGAATGAGAAAGATTGAAAGATTGGATGCAAAAAAGTGACAAAATGGAGGTACAAGAGAAGTGAAAGAAAAAGGAAATGGAAGTCGCTTGAAGTAGAAGCGTAAACATTTGTAAGTAAGAGATATGTAATGGCATTAGTAGATTAAGATGCGTTTGGGTTATCGCTGTCTCTCTCTCTCTTTCTCGCACTCTCGCTTTCGATCACTCGCACACTCGATCGCTAACACGTCCCAAATAGCGCTATCGTCAAAAATAGAAATAAGGTTCTAGATATATTTAGATAGATAGTTATATTTGAGAGATTTATAATATTTCGAAATGCGGCCGCAAATACGGCCGCAAATGCTGTTTCTTATACGCGCCCGCAGATGCGGCGGCAATTGAGACCGAAAATTTTCACTAGGGTGGGACTTTTCCATGTGTCTGTGTTGTACCGTAGCCATCTTGGCCTTTGTTTCAAAAGAACGTTGCCACGTGTAACTTGAAGTGATTCTCACTAAGCAGACACTATATATCAACGCAATTCTTAAATCGCTGGTGATGAAGTGAATATTATTGGTTGTACCAGCATCAAAACATAAGCGAGGTGTCTCTTTTATTCAGTTTGAATATTTGACTCTGTATTGGCCGACATTGTGCTAAAAGGATATCAAGGTTTATGGTAAAAATGGAATTCTCTTACCGATATGTCGACCAGATCCTATCAGTTTATGTAAAAACCTGAACTACCGACTTGCCGAGAGACATCCAACTTCTGCAAACGTGCCAGCGGGCACGTATAGGTTATAGGCGTATAGGGTTCGATTTAAATTTCTGGGTTGGATTTCAACAAGCTCAGCAAGAAATCAATGCATTAAGCCAAACAGACGAAAGTGCAGCCAGAATAGCCATCAAGGACTCTTTTCACAATTTGCTGCTATTGCTTATTTCACAATCCGTCTGCTGCTTTAAAGCTACCGAATATAAACATTCCATATTTGGATGGTAATTTTGGAAAATGGTGGGGCTATCAGGTTTGACATTTAGATTATTATGGGAATGCTGTTGCAACATACCATGGGCAATAGCAGCAAAATTGTAAAGAGTCCTCGAAGGCTATTCAGGCTGCACTTTCGTCTGTTTGGCTTAATGCATCGATTTCTTGCTGAGCTTGTTGAAATCCAACCCTGCACATTTATCTTTCCTAACCTAATCTCTTATTCCAGGCAAAGTGCATCTCTTATTTCAAAATTAGATAAAAAATTGTGGAACTCAGACGCTTTTCCTGCAATTCGCGGTTTGCAAGAGCTTTTGCTAATCTTTTCTCAAGCATTCTTAGTTTGCTTTAAAAGTGTAATATACAACGTTACGACAATTATGAAGTATGTAAATCGAACCCTATACAGTTTAATTGTCAAGTAGTTTAAACAAATTCTTAACTTCTAAGGTATTATAAAATTCAGATTATATTTTACAAGATGTAAATGATGCTACTGCAGAGTTTTTGCTCGAAGATCGCTCGATGACAGGTCGAATTGAAAGCGCCCCCTGACACGCTTGCACAGGTTGGACGTCTCTTGGCAAGTCGGCAGTTCCGGTTTTAACATAATCTGATAGGATCCGGTCGGCATATCGGCAAGAGCATTCCATCTTTGCCATGAACGTTGATATTCTTATAGCACAATGTCGGCCAATACAGAGTCAAATATTGAAACTAAATAAAAGAGACACCTCGCTTATGTTTTGATGCTGGCACAACCAATAATATTCACTTCATCACCAGTGATTTAAGAATGACGTTGATATATAGTGTCTGCTTAGTGAGAATCACTTTAAGTTACACGTGGCAACGTTCGTTCGAAACAAAGGCCAAAGCACAGTGCGTATTGCCCATGAGAGGCGAAATCAGGAAATTTTATGTTGCAGATAGCGGTGGACGAAAGCCTAATGTTTTTTAGAAAGCCCAATGCTTCTCACTGTCGCGGCCTTAACTGATTCGACTCCTTGCATACACCATCTCACAATCGAGCATGTGGTATGAACACCAGAATCATTTGCAGCACTCGCATTTCCGGAGTAACCACGCTCTGCTACCAAAATTGTTTACAATATGAAATTGTAGGTTTATTTTCTCGTGCGTAAGAAAGCGTAATGCACGTTTCAAAAAAGATATATTTGAACTTGAAATTATTACAGCGTATCGCTCAACTGCACGTATCAGAAACATTAGCTAAAAACTAGACTAATACTATAGTCCCTGAATGATGTAGAACTCACTTTAAAACCAGATGGCGTTGGATGCTTGGCGGCAAATATCCAAATTGAAAATCGAACACATAAGAAATTCGATAATATTTTTTTATAGACCCCTCAAAATTCTTTAAAATTTCATGAAAATCCCTTAAAATCATTTTAAATCTCTCGAAATCTTTATAATCTCTTAAAATCACGCAGACCATATTTTACGGAGTTTCCAAAGATTTCAAGAGATTTATAAGAATTTTAAAGTAATTACAAAAGAAATCAATAGATTCAATGGAATTTGAAGGAGTTAGAATGAATTTCAAGTATTTCAAGGAATTTGGAATGATTTTGAAAATAGACATCGTTTGATTTTTATATATTTGGAGGGATATCAAAAGAATAAAGAAAAGTTTAATGATTTTTAAGAGATTTTGCAGGATCTTGTGATATTTTTAGTGATTTGAAATAATTGAAGGAACTTCCCAGAGTCTTAAAGGTGTTTGAAGCAATTGTGAATGATTTTAATCTTATTATTAAAATAAGTGTCAATAAAAGCGCACTGATTTTGGTTATTTGAAATATACATTTCTCAATCATTCCGTTCGTTCGCAGTATATAAAGTGGTTCGCATGGATGCTTTTGCTTTTTACTTAGTTTTTTTGGAGATGAGTTTCTATGTTAGAATTATTGAAAATTTAGGTAAATACAAATCCCTTGAAATCCCGTAAAAATACTTAATATCCCATAAAATAACGTTAAAACCCTTCAAATTCTTTCATATACAAATAAATTTCGCATAATACATTGAAATTCCTAAAAATAATGCGAAGTCTCGTAAAATCAAATATTATTTTTGTGAATACCAATAAATGTAATAAATCTCTTGTAATCCTGTAAAATTCTTTTGAATTTCATAGAATAACTTCATATTCCTCCAAATTACTTGAAATTCCTCAAAAATGTCATTAAATCCCTCAAAATTACTCAAAATATCGTTAGATACCTTAAAATCCCAGAAAATCCAGGAAAATCTCGCCAAATCTCTTAATATTTCTGAAAATACAAATAAATTTCACAACCTCCCTCGAAATCTCTTAAAAGTCTTTGAAGTTCCATAATATCTCACTAAATTTCGTAAGATTCTTTAAAATTTGTAAAAGCACTTCGTATTCCTTAAAAGTATTCAAAATCCCACAAAATATCATTAAATCCCTTAATACTACTTAAAGTCCCGTGAAATCTCGTTAAATATCTTCAAAATACTTAATATCCATAAAATAACTTTAAATCCCTTGAAATTTGTTGAAATACTAATTAAAATACTAATCCCACAAAACCTCATAAAATCTCTTAATATTATATAAAATCCCAACTAATTTGGTATACTCCCTTGCGCTGTAGCGCGCGTATAACATCATATTCTGTCCACATTGAAGCTTCCACGTTCAGTTATTTTTTCAAGTGTTTTTATTTCGCGATTCTTTCTGTTATCCACAATTTCAAATATTTTTAAAACATTTCAAGTGATTTCCAATAATTGTAAGGGATAACTTAAATAATCAACACCATTCATGGAAATTCAAGGAGTTTCATAAACTTTTAACAGATTCAAAGAAATATAAAAATATTTTAAGATATATGAAAAGAATTTATTGGATGTACAAGAATTTCTAGGTATTGCCAAGTTTTTTAACACTTCACATACTTTGAAGAATTTAATGGGGTAAGGGTAAATGGTGTTGGGGTGTAAGTCTAAGGGTAAATGGGAAACTGAATGACTTTTTCGATATTATGCAAGGTGTCAGGCCAGGATGCGTTATGTCCTTATGGTTATTTATTATATTCATGGACAAGTGTATAAGGATGGCCCTCTTCGACGAAAAAGGTGTGAATATCTGGACAGTGACGGTGCGTGAGTTAGCGTTCGCAGAAGATAAAGTTTTTATGGCAGAGTCAATCGAACATTCGCAAAGAATGTTGATAAAACTGAATACAAGTATGAAGAACATGGGCCTCAAAATTAACGTAAATAATACAAAAATTATGGTGTTTGAAGAAAAGCGTGAGAAAACAATATGCAGTATTGTCCTAAATGATGAGAAAATAGAACAAGTTCATAAGTACATATATCTTGGTATTCTATTCACTAATAACGAGAAGATAGATGGAGAGATACATAGGCGTAAAAATAAGGATCAGAAGGTTATCTGTAGAGCGGGATCCATTGTCGGAAGTAAAAATATAGCAGGTAAAGTTGAAATGGCAAAATATAATTCAATTCTTACATCCACTGTACTGTGTGGTACCGAGACCTGGACACACCAAGAAAAGGATAAGAGTAAAATTAACGCGGTTGGCATGCATTCACTGCGCATAGTGTGCCGTAAAACGTTAATGAACAATGTTAGTAACATAAGAATCCTCAAAGAATCTGATACAGATGATACACTATTTGTCAGGAATGAAAGAAATTTGTTACGAAGATTTGGGAATGTTGAGAGAATGGAAGATAAATTACCGTTGAAACCAGTATATCAAGGCTAAATAAATGTGAACGCGCCCAGAGGTAGACCGAGGAAAGGTGAAAGAAAGAAAGAAACCGAGGCAGATGAAAGAAGATTCTATCGTGAACTGAGTGTACAGCAAAAAAACCAGCAAGACACCAAAGTGCCTCAACTGGAAGACATGACTAACTATTGATCATGTTTTTGGGGGAAAACAAACAGAAGCAATTGAAACACTGCGTGTTTCCAACTGGAGAAGGCAAAAGCTAGCAATAACCCTGAAACGAAGCTGACTAATATCACAGCTTTAGATATTTCAACGGTTTTGAAGAGAACAGGTAATTGGAAAGCTCCAGGTCCAGACATGGTGCACAACTTCTGGTACAAGTACCTGACTGGTGTGCATCCTGCGATGGCACGGTGTTTTCAGAAGATCATCGAACAACCAGATATGATGCCAGGCTTTATGCTCCAGGGTACTACGTATATTTTGCTTAAAAACCAGATGCTCAAAATCCATCTGATTTTCGACTGATAGCCTCTCTTTCAACAATATATAAATAACTTACAGCTATCATAACAGATAATGTATATTCTCACTACGACGAGAATGACATCATTACAGAAGAAGAAAAAGGATTCTGTAAAACCTCGCGAGGCAGTTTTATAAATATAAACAATTTTCCCATGTAGCATTGACTTCCTAAGTCATGCGATGATGCTTTGGGGTGCAAGAATAAAGTATTTTGATCATGGACAATCCAGGATAACTAGATTAATACGCATTACGACGGGTATATTCCAAGGAGACTCCTTGAGTGCATCATGGTTCTGTTTAGCGTAGAACCCACTAAGCAAAACACGCATGTCTTAAGGGTTCGGAATACATGATAACGAGGATGGTCATCAAGTGACCCATCTTCTATACATGGATGACCTGAAGGTATACACTAGTTCGGACCACAAACTGCAGCAAGTGATCGATGTCACAAAGCAGTTTTCCAATGAGTTCGGACTAGATAAATGCAGAACAGTGCATTTAACCAGAGAAAAATTAGGAACCGCAGACCTAGAGAACGATTTCGAGGATAACATCGAGGCAATGGCTGAGGGGAGTGATGTAAATACCTGGGTATTCTCGAATCTAAGGGTATTCAGCATACGATAGTTAACAAAATCCTAACACTACAAAATGCAGATCAGTTCGGAAGAGTTCTCTTAACTCGGCAAACAAGATCAGGGCAATCATCACCTACGCCATACCTTTCCTTATGTACTCCTCTGGGCTCATCAAATGGTCGAACACCGATCTTGAAAGATTAAACAGAACCATCCGCGTAGAAATGAAGAAGCAACGAGTGCACCACAGTAATTCGGCGATTGAAATGTTAGTTCTATCACGACACAGAGGGGGTAGGGGCATTTCAGATGTCAGGAAACTGTGTAAGTCACAAGTTATACAGTTGCGAGACTATTCTAATAGCAAGCAAAAGTTTGCGCTTTACAACACCATCTGTAAAGCTGATCTTGACTACACGCCCTTGCATTTGCCCTTAGAAAAGGCCTTGAATATCAGGCAGAAACCAAAGAGGAATTAGAAACGCAATGGAGACAGAAGGCCATCCACAGCGAGCACTCCAAAACGATAGATCAACATGAAGTGGATAGTGAGGCATCTAATATTTGGTTGAGAAAGGGCGTCCTGTATCCAGAAACGGAAGGATTCGTTATTGCGATACAGGACAACGTTTTCAGCACCAGAAATTATCGAAAACACGTGCTGCATCAAGACGTGAATGATGTGGCGAACATTATACATCAACAACTTGCCCTGAACCTAGGAATCTTAATAGAATAGATGCCTTTCTGTAGATACATTCCAATACCCGTTTCAGAAAACGAAGATTTCATCTTATATTGAGATGTTACTATCCAGACGTATCATTACATTCGAGCGAATCGACCGGAAATCGTAATGCGAGAAAAAAAGGTCGAGCCAATCGACCGGAAATCGTGATGCGAGAAAAAAAGGTGAAAGAGTCTACATCATCGACATTGCTTGTCCACTTAACCGAAATTTTCAGGCCACCCATATAACTAAGATCCATAAGTATAGCGAGCTAAGGCATGAAGTAAAAACAATATGGAGAAATGTGAAACATGCATCTATTCATCCTATTGTGATTTTAGTTACAGGCAATGTGCACGTAAGGTGCACTGAATATCTTGAACATTCAGGAGTCAGTAGGGTATTGGCAGCAGCTCAGAAGGCGGTTTCATTAAACACCTGTCGCATTGTGAAAAACTTCCTGGATCATTAAGAATCAAGCGACTAAAACCCTATAGAGTGATACATGTTAGCTCTAAAAAGCGTCTAGAGACGACTGTTGTCACCTGCAACACTCGCGGCCGCTGTGTAAGCATAACAGCGGTAAAAGACAAACTGCAAACTACACCATGCTCCTAATTTTGTACCTACAACATCACCGCAAATGATTTCATACATCGTATGAAATTAACTAATCACATCCTCATCTCATCAGTCACTTGACTTAGTCCGTGGCTATGATGGAAAACCGGCTTCTTTTTAACCCGAGAACAAACTGAAAAATAATATGCTAATGCTTAACACTGGGGTGGCTCTTATTTACTCTTGGCAAACATTTTTTTTCAATTTTTTTAGAGCTATCCCCCAGTTTGGTTCCATTTTATGTAGAAATAATTTCTATGAAATTTGAGCTCAATCGGACTAAGTGAAAGGGTGCCCCTAGAGCCCTTGAACAAAAAAAAAACATATAATCGTATGCTACGAATAAAGCTACTTCAATAAGTCTAGTATAGGACAGTCTAGGGGCTTCCATAAAGCACGCAGCACTGTTTTTCTTTTAGTCTATCTGTGTCTTCCCTGTTTCCTGAGTGTTCTTGTCCAAGCGCTACCTGGCGTGTGCCTACCTGGCAACAGGGTAACAATGTACCCCATACGAATGTAATATAGTAGTAATATAGTAGTTGTAGTGATCAGATACAAATATCCAGAGACATACCTGACACAGTTCTCTGTCGCTCCCCATCTATCACGCAAGAAAATTTATTTCCTTGGATACTACTGGTATGAAATATCTGGAAATAAAATGCCATCATATAAAGACGTTTTAAGCGTATTAATTTTCAATCTTCGTGTTATGAAGTTAACTTTACGTGAAAGTGCCAGTCTAGCATTGCAGGAGGTTATTGTTTTTTTTTTGGGAAAAAGCACGAATTCCAACTCAGGAAGTGAGAAACTGCATTCCAAAATTAGAATGTTTGTAACCAGAATGTAGACAACTGCAAAAACACGCTGAGAGAAAATCGGAGGCTTATAAGAAAAAAGAAGCAAATTTCAAATCGAAGCTCGAGCATCTTTTCGACATTGCACATGCGAACGCTTTGAAAAAAATTTCTATAGAAGGAGATAAGCAGTTTTTATTGAATCGAAGGTTAAATTTTCGACAAGGGTTGATTTTCGGAATCGATTACAAGGAACTTCTAAGAGAAAGAAAAGTTGCAGAACGAGAAGAGACAGCGTTGATGAGAAAGGAGCGAAGCAATCTTGAAATTGAACGACTAAGTGAGTATTGTATAAAAAATTGCAATCATGGAACACTCCTAATTATTTTTACACTTCATTTTTTCAATTTTAAACTTAATTTTGCATAATTAAATTTCTTCTTTTTCTTTTAAACATGAAACTGCCGGATTGATGTCATCTACAAGCAGCAGCAGTTCGGAATCAGGTACAGATATAAATGTATCATTTGCTAGAATATCCACTAATAATATTATGGTAGAACCTCCTCTTCCAGAAGATCAAGAATTAGAATTTTCATCACCAAAAGCAAAACGGACGAGAGGGAGCCGTACACTAGTGACTCATAAGCTTGCTGCGGCCTTAGATAAATGTAGAATCAGTAACAGGAATGCAGTTCATGTTCTGATTGCAAATACCGAGGCAGTAGGCCATGATGTCCAGGATTTTGTCATCAACGGGTCATCCACTCACAGTGCATGAGAAAAAATACGGGAAGAAAAGGCGACTGTATTCAAAAAGTAGTTACTTCCAGCGTTAACAGGTAAGGAGGCCTTCGATCGATTTCCTGTGATTCTTTCGAATGGCGATGCTGAACAACTTCTTGGAGTGCCTGCACTGCAATTTGGGACTGGAAAAGAGCAGGCATCTGCTGTTTGCGAAATTCTTGTTGAATGGGGTCTCCAAGGTTGTGCTAAAGCATTAGTTTTTGATACAACAGCATCGAACACTGGAAGCTATAGAAGTGCGTGCGTTTTAATAGAAAATTTTGTAGAGAAAGATCTTTTGTACCCAGCTGAAAATTCCTGTACAGGAACCTGTGCAGGAACCTAACAGGTTCCTTTGAAAGTTCCTGCACAAGTTTCTGTACAGAAACGTACGCAGGTTCCTGGTACACCGCTTCCTCTCGCTGATCCTACGAGGGGACTTGCGCACGTTCCTGTAGAGGAACGAAAGAAACGAGAGAAAGGAAATTCCCTAGGGAGGATCCTGTACAGGTTCACGTGCTTGGCTTGGTCTGGAATCAATGCTAATAATTTTCGATCAGGGATTGAAAACGAAAAGGTCAAAGGACACTTTAATCAGGGCGACGTATCTCGAATCCCTGACTTTGTTAAAAATTCTTTGAAGGAACAGCAGCCTAGAGAGGATTATAGGGAGTTTTTGGAATTAGTAATAATTTTTCTTGGCAAAGTACCACCTCGTGGACTATTTTTCTGTATCTCCCGG
This sequence comes from Andricus grossulariae, assembly GCA_011634705.1. Taxonomy (NCBI): domain Eukaryota; kingdom Metazoa; phylum Arthropoda; class Insecta; order Hymenoptera; family Cynipidae; genus Andricus; species Andricus grossulariae. The sequence continues at coordinate 11,592 of JAABKJ010006046.1, read as the reverse complement.
GCCATGCATCATGCAAAGTGGATGGCAGATGCTATTTATTGCTTGAAAATCTTTCTCTTTCGTCGTGCATTTGTATTAGCTCCAGAAGCAGAGAATTCGATATGTGATATTTGTATTTTTATTATTGGTCTCTACGTCAAAGCATGGTTTTGTGCGCATTCTGCTACTGAAGCACCTCATTTGGATTTCAGGGTTTTGTCAAAACTTTATGAATATCAAGATGTCGATCCCGGTATCTATCGTGTTGCATTAAAAAAGCTAATGGATCATTTATGGTATTTAAGCTCTGAAACTGTCGCATTAGCTTTCTTTAACCCAAAAATTGTTATCAAAATCAAAAATCAAAATGGGCAATGCTTCGAATCGGCTGAGAGAGGCGTTAACCTTATGAGTTAAAGAGTCATTACCAAAGCGTCAAGATTTGTAGTAAAAACAAATGATTCTTGAATTTTTCTCGCAAAAAGGTCAGTCATACGAGAAAAAGTCATAAATAATAATATGTGCATTTGGAATAGAACTGCAACTTCTGTATAAAGCTGTCTTTCATTATTGAAATATTGCAAAATAAACAAATAAAATTGTACTTTTTCTTCAATTATATGGTTTTTTTATGTTCAAGGGCCCAGGCCCACCCTTTCTCTTAGTCTGATTAGGCTCAACTTTTGCAGAAATTATTTGTACATAAAATGGAATCAAACTGGGAGGTAGCGTGAAGGAAATTCAATCTTTAAAAATAAGAGCCACCCTAGGGTAACACCACCAACGCAGTTTGTACATGGCCTACATTGACTACCAAGAGGCATTTCCCTCAGTACCCCACGATTATTTACTTGAGGTCCTTGAGACATAAGATATGTCCGCGTGTCATCCAATTCGTGGATCACGCTGTGCACACGTGGTGCAAAAGGATTAATTGTTTTATTCGTGAGGTAATGACGGATACACGGTCTTTTCCCATTAAACAAGAAATCTTTCAAGCTGCTTCATTCAGCGCACTGCGATTTTGTTTAGTATTGAACCTACTAAGTTGGACACTCAACAACACGTCATATGGGTTCAAAATTGAGGTGGGAGTGAATAATAGCGTATTCGGTTATCCTGCACTGGTGCACGCCAGAGCACTCCGACCTACTCCGAAGCGGGTCGAAGGGAGAAGAAAGAACGTGAGAAGAAGCAAGAAGGAGCAGTTTGGAGTGCTCTGGCATGCACCAGTGAAGGATAAACGAATTCGCTATTAGTCTCAACTCACTGGGCGACTCAAAGGTTCACGCAAGCTCATGGTTGAAAATGAATAGTCTACTCAACATTTTGCAGCAGTTCTCCCATGACATCAGGATTTCTCTGGGTTTGGACAAATGCAGAAAGCTGCGTTTGTCCCGTGGAGAGATGAATGATCCACTGATACTGGGCGATCGTGCTCTGATTCAGACGATGACTAATATTGAATCGTACAGGTTACCTTGACATATTGCAGGCAAGGGGTCCGCTCCACTCTGCAATTAAAAAGGTGCTTGAGGCTGTTTTTTTGGGTCACTTTTTTTTTATTTTGGCGTCTGGCTTCAGTGCGAAGAACATCAAAAGGCCATTAACTCCCATTCCATTCCTCTCCTAACATACTCCTTTGGTTTGGTCAACTGGTTCATGACTCACCTCGAGAGGCTTAACAGAATCATCCGCGCGAAAATTTCTGGGCACCGAATGCAACATGAAAGAACAGCTGTAGAGAGAATAGTTCTGCCATGCAAGCTTCGAGGCAGAGGGACCTTGATAGTTTGGCGATTGTGTGACTCTCAGGTTACGCAATTACGCGAATATTTCCAAAATAGGACTGACATCTCAATCTACGACTACATCTATAGTGTTGACCTGTATACCCCCTTAAAACTTGCAGCTATTGATTTCCATAATACCGGACATCTCAATGCTGAACAGCTAGCTTTATTTAAGGCGAGGAGAACTCTTTCCGGAAACGGAAGGAATTGTCATTCTCATCCAGGACAGGGTAATCAAGACGAGGAATGATCAAAAACACATCCTCAGTACATATCGCGACAGTTATTGACAGATGCCACCTTTGTGGACATCCCAATGAGAACATCGTGCACCTCATTGATGGCTGTGCGATGCTTGACTCGCAAGGATACACGCGCAGGCATAATGATGTTGCTGGAATCATTCATAAAGAATTGTTCTGAACTCTGGTGTACTAGTGAGATTTGCGCCTCAATACAAATATAGCACAGTTGAAGTACTAGAGAACGAACAAAATCTTCTTTACTAGGACAGAACTATTTTGACTGACTACCTAGTCAGAGACAATCATCCAGATATCATCTGGTTAGATAAACGTAGTCAACACTTGAGAATAATAGATATAAGCGTTCCCCTTAACAATTACATTAGGTTCCGAGATACTGAGAAGATCCAGAAATATTTGGAGCTGAACCAGGAGATCCTGACCATGTAGAGGGTGAACAAGGTCACCATCCAACAGGTCGTGATCTGCTCTACTGGAAACGTTTTTTCGAGGTGCGTACAAATCTTGGAAGAGCTGGGAGCTCAAAATTCGCTACATCTAATTCAGAAGGCAGTATTGCTGAACACGTGCCGCATCTTCCGGAATTTTCTGGGCGTGAACAGTGATAGTGGCTAAAATCGTCTTCTTTAGCCATCCCACGTACACGGCAGATGACTGTGATAATCACATTTTTAATTTTTGTCTTTTTTATATGTGTATGTCCGTGTGCGTGTGTGAAGTTGTGTTTGTCTCTCACCATTTAATTTGAATAAAATTATTATTTTGGATCGTTGGTCTGAGTATGAATGTTGCATCTCTATAGGGCTCTTCAGTGTGACTGTCGGATATCTACAGACATTTAGATGTTTTGAAAAAATTTCAAAAATAATTTCAAATTTGAAGAGATTTCAAGCAATTTGAAACAAAATGTATATTTTTAAAGATTTTGAAACAAAATCTTGAAGTTTTTTCAAGGATTTTTAAATAAAATGTTTAAGTTTTTTAAGGATTTTGAAAGGTTTTAAGATAATACAAGTTTTTTTGAAAGCTTTTAAAATTGTCAAGATGTAAATTATTCTTTAATATTTTCAAAACTTCTGAATATCTGTAGAAACAATTTGTTTTTTCTAAAATTTGTTGAAACTATGAAAAATTGAGAACATTTTCGAAATATTTTCCAGCTTCTTTTTCGACATATTTTGAAATCTTCTAAACGTGAAGCTAATCTTTTAAAATAAAACCTAACTTATTCAAATTTTTCCCAAAAATCTTATTGCCAGTACCAGTAATTTATTGGTCACCGCTACCGGTGATGTAGTAAAATATTAAGAACAGAATTATTTCCCAATTTTAATAGGTCATTTACAATCATCTAGATTCAAAATTTTGTGCTTTCAGAAATTACACCTATTACACTATTTTTATGATACTAATTGAAAAAAGGCGTAAAATCTCAGTGACAAGAAAAACTTTTTAAATTATTATGTTTCTTAAATTAAAAAATTTGATTTTATATAATTTTGACCGATTTGAAATGAAAGTGTAATTGAAAGCATTGACAACTAAAAACTAGTTTGAATAAAAAAGTATATGCTTCCTATAAGAACTTGACAATTTCCAAATTTGAAGACTATTATGTCTACAACTCTTTTTCTAGTTCTTTAGAGGTGTTTTTAAAATTTTCAAGCCAACACATTTTAAATTTTTCATTTTGAAGAACTTTCAGTCTACAATATTCTAATTTTGACTAGCCACCCGTTGTGGATCCTCCGCCAACTTGTCCTAATAGTACAAATTAACTATCAGACCGCGATTTTATCTATGGCTGGAATGAGCTCAAATTAGAAATTAGTTAAGGTGCGAGATTGATTTAATTTAAGGTTTGCTGAATGAGAGTGAATTTAGTTGATTTGTTTTGTTTAGGAGAATGAACTGAGAAAGAGTACATTCATTTTATAATTTCGATACAATTACCATTTCACATGTCACCGCTAATAAGTAGATTAGGTACCTGGAGTTATAAGGTAAGCAGGACCTGACGTCATACACCAATCTCGAGAATCCCAGAGTCTGTTCAATCTGGAGAATCCTGCAAGAAAAACACCAACACCATGCACCAGGCCACTCATGCCACTACTCGTGACCAAGCTAATTGCCACGTTACACTATCGGCGATCACGAGGCCCATACAAATATTGAATAATCGGCTCCAAAATAATCCAAACTAGGAGGATTATTAGTCGTGAAGTATCAGGCCATGCCAGACCTGATAACTGTCACAACATACAGATGCATACATCTTCTGCCGGCCGGCATTCCACATATCGGAACCGTTCAAATTCCATCCAGGTGGGTCCTAGAAATCGAGCTTGGGAGGGCAGCACCTACCAGGCGGAGATTGTGGCGGGAGCAGAAAGGAGTAGGAAGTGAAGAAGATGCAGGAGAGACTCAGTTTCATGTAGGCCATCATCGCATCTTGTGCTTTTGTTAAGAAATAGAGAGAGAGAGAGAGAGAGAGAGAGAGAGAGAGAGGGTTACGTTCATACAGAACCTTCTTGGATGAGTCTACTTTTCGGCTGGACTAGCGTTGTAAACCTAAGGACTCTGGGATTGAAAGGTTTGAGGTAGGCGTTACCATTCTTTCTTTCTTTTGTCTGGATGTTTGTCGTTCAAACGCCTTTCCTACGTACCTGTTACGATACACACACAGCTGCGGAACCTTTATATACACCGACTACAAGCCGTTCTACAATAATTTTTTCTTCCTTTGAGGGGTATTTCGGTTATCCTCCATTGGGGTACCTAGACCGTCGAAGCGTCGAATCTTTCGACTGCAGTTGTGGGTTCCAATGTGCGAGGTGCGAATCCTCTAATGCCAGCCCCCTTAGTGTGCACTACCGCTGGTGACACTTCAAGAGGGGAGCACGGAGTTTATTGGAATTGCAGAGAGCAGGGGCACCCTTGGCGTTCTTGCTCTTAAACAAGAAATACTTGTTGCTACGCTTGTGGCAAACCTGGTGAAATTTCATTGAACTGTAGCGGCTGTTCGGGTTCCAGGCCGGGAAAGGATTAGTGTTGTGTGACTCTAGAGTCCGATCACTCCCCTCTTTCGTTGTTAGGACCCGTCAGATTTCATTAGGTCAAGTGAATACGATACTTGATGAACGCCGCCTGTTTGTCAAGAACATTCTCTCTTCAGACAAGCTTTTCATCGTCTTTTTTCCATGGTTGAAGAATCCTTAAGGGGATTTACCAGCGTTATAAAACGGAATTCCAGTTTCTGGCCGCACGGTTTAATATTTTTGCCTGATATTTTGAATACCTCATCTACATATTTGTATCTTTTGTTGTGGAGTCTTGGTTTCTTAAAAAAATGTTTATATTTGACGTTATAAACAAAAAGAAAAGAGAAATAAAATAATGCAGTGACGCTCAGTACTAGCGGATTGTATATTTCCGAGGCCTGGCTAATCAACCCCGTCAAATTTACAAGGCAGGCACACTGGAAAGCGAGCGGAGACTCTGGAGCGCGTCGAATTACCCGAAACAAATCACCCTTTCATTGTTATGAGATGCAGGCCGGTTCAAAAAACGGAAATTATGAGAGCATCTCGTGATTCAATTTTAATAGGCAGAATTATTTTATTCATATAATTTAAAGAAAGTTGAAAAAGATTAATGAAAATCGGTTGATATTTGCAGTAGTAATAGAAATGTTGAAGGTCACACGATAGTATGCCAAGATTCACCGCGCTATGGGAGTAAACGCATTTTTTCGTTCAAAAGGTCCACAGCCTTCAATTTTGCCCAAATGCGCAATTATTTTTTTTCAATTGAAGAACGCTAAATTCCCAAAACCAAATTTGTCAGAGATTGTTGCATTTTCATTTGTTTATTTATTATATGTTTACTCGAAGTATGAGAAAATCGAGATTTATTGCACAATCATTATTTACCCTTCAATAGCCGTTTGCATCTAATTAAAATCATCTTAAATCGACGCAAGAACTCGCAGAATGCAAATAATTTGATGATTGTCTGTTTCAATTGTTATAAACAAATTACATTAACAAACAGCCACATAGTGTAATTTTTGTTGAAAAAAATTTTTTTTCAGATGAATATGCTTTAAATTATTGCGAGAGTGACTGTTAGTCACAATTTTTACGAAACATCAACAATTGTAAATATTGTATACAATTTTTTGCAAAAATTTGAAATTTGTTTCTTCCTATATTATTTGAAATTATGTAGATATTCCGAAAAGCGATATATGTTTCATTATGTGTGTTCAGATACAACAGTTGTTGATTTTGTAAACAAATTAAATAAGTAAATATGAAACTTCATCCTGGAAAATAATTTTTAATTTAAAATATTACGATTTGTAGGTATTTAACAATATTGTAATTTTTATTGAAGAAAGTTTGTTCTTCTCTGGAAATAGTTTGAATTATCGTGGGAGTAATTATCAGTAACAATTTGTATAAAACATTATACGCATTTTTTTTTGAAAATTGTGGAATTTGTGCTCTTTCAATTTCGGATATCCGTTTATCATTTGAATTGCTGCAGATATTACTGAAAAGATCATAGGTTCGAATATACTTGTTAAGATACAAATCCTAAACAAGTGAAATACGTAAATAGAAAACTGTGGCTTCTCGGCCTGCAATTGAAATTGCTTTAAATTTTTGTGAGACAGATTTTCTGTCACTAATTCTATGTAAAAATTAGCAATATATTATTCTTATTATCTTTTCTTGTAATTTCAAATGTCACAAATTTTTCATGTATTTGAAAAAGCCATTTATTGATTCATTTCACCAGAGCAATGAATCGGCAAAAGCCGAGTTTATAACGGAAAAATGCCAAAAAAATTTCATTCTTTCGTTTCCATTGCTTATAACATAAACAAATAGAATGACATATGTATCATTTCCCAGAATATCTTAATTATATTAAATGATTCAGAGGAGTTCAAATTTGATGAAATCGCTCACTTAGAGATGTGAATAAAAAGTGAACCTTAACAAGAATTATTTTTTAAATAGTATTGTATTTCTTGAAGTGAATTATTTTATCTGTTTCCAATGTTTCAAAAAGTCCAAACAATTACTTTTGCGAGGCTTAACAATTGTTAGAAACATTTAACGGTAGTGAATGATATTACTGAAAGAGTTGTTGAATTAATATCGGATTTTAACTGCTTGATAACAAGAAATGAGGACCAAAAACAGTACTTGCTGCAAGTATTAACAAATTATAGAAAGCGGTTTCGAGCTATCAGAAAGAAAACATTGTTTTCGACCAAAAAATAATATTTTGTGATCAGCGTTGTAATTAGACTGCATATGAAATGGATTCAGATTATATTTCATCATAGCATTTCAAAGTCTTATAAATATGAATCTGACATACTAACAACTGTTTATTGTGAATTTTACATAGAAACAGTTACTGTAAATTTCTCTCACAAACATTTGAAGCACTTTTAGTGCAACAAAAATTATTTTCCAGGGCAAGGTTTTATATCTACTTATTTCATTTGTTTACAAAATCAATAAGTGTTGTATTTGAACACACATAATCATATATCACTTTTCCGAATATCTACATAATTTCAGATAATAAAGGAATAACTGAAATAAAAAAAACCAGAAATTCAAAATTTGTGCAAAAAATTGTTTACAACATTTACAGTTGTTGATGTTTCATAAAAATTGTGACTAAGAGTAACTCTCGCTATGGTTTAAAGCATAGTCATCCGAAAACAAATTTTTTTCAACAAAAATTGCACTATGTGGCTGTTTCTTAATGTCATTTGTTTATAACAATGAAAACAGACAATAATCAAATTATTTGCATTCTGGGAGTACACTTGCGTCAATTTAGGCTGATTTTCATTAAATGCAAACCGCTATTCAGAAGTAAATAATAATTTTGTGTACAATCTCGATTTTATCATACTTCGAGTAAAAATATAATAAATAAACAAATTGAAATGCAACAATCTCTGACTACGGTGCTCTTGGAAATTTAGCGCTCTTTAATTTGAAAGAAAAATTGCGCATTGGGGCAAAATTGAAGGCTGTAGACCTTTTGAACGAAAAGAATGCGTTTCCTTCCATAGCGCGGTGCATCTTGGCATACTATCGTATGCACTTCAACATTTCTATTATTACTGACAATATTAACCGATTTTCATAATTTTCGTTTTTTGAACCGGCCTGCATCTAATAACAATGAAAGGGTGTATTGTTTCAGATAATTTGACGCGCTCCCGAGTCTCTGCTGGCGCTCCTGGGTGTCTGCCTCGTAAATTTGACGGGGGTTTATTGGCCAGGCCTCGAAAATACACACCCCGCTAGTACTGAGCATCAATGCATTTTTTTTATTGTTTTTTTTTTTTTTTGTTTATAATGTCAAATGTAAACATTTTTTCACTAAACCCTGACTTCACAACAAAAGAGACCAATATTTAGATGAGGTATGCAAAATATCAGACAAAAATATCAAACCGTGTGGCCGGAAACTGGAATTCCGTTTTATAACTCTGATAAATCCCCTTTGGGGAATGCGCTCAAAAGTTCGAAGCTCAGGGAATTATAAGTCCTAGCAAGAGTGAATGGTGCAACCCAGTTGTAATGATTAGAAAACCTGATAGAGACTATAGGCTTTGTATTGATTTTAGAAAAGTAAATGAGGTAGCCAAGAAAGATGCATACTCAATCAAAAATATAAGCTCAATTTTAGACAAGCTTTCATCCGCGTGATATATCTCTAAGATTGACCTTAGTCAGGCATTCCATCAGATTGCTCTCGCCGATGAACGTAAGGAGTTCATTACTTTCCCAGTACCAAGAAAGGAGCCTTAGCATTACAATCGTATGCCATTTGGGTTATCGGGAGCACCAGCAACATTTCAGCGACTGATGGATCGAGTGATAACACCAGAATTCGAGCCTCATGCATTTGCGTACATGGATGACATTATTGTAGTCAGCGAAACCTTTGAAGAACACATTCAGTGGTTAGAGAAAGTCTTAGATGTTATTATCAATGCCGGACTTACGGTCGATCCCCATAAAAGTGAATTCGGTTGTAGTCATATACGTTATCTCAGATATTTAGTGAACACAAAAGGAATAATAACAGGAGTTCTGGGTATGGTCTCGTGGTATGGGCGACTTATAAAGGATTTCATCCAAAAAGCAGAACCACTCTATCGATTATTGAAGAAAAGTCGAAGGTTCGAGTGGGGGGAATTCCAGGAAGAGGCTTTCCGAGAATTGAAATCCGCGTTAATTTCTGCTCCCACGTTATCTAGACCAAATTTCAGTTTGCCGTTCTGCTTGAAAACGGACGCAAGTAGTACGGACTGGGTAGCCGTCACCACTCAAATCCAAGATGGCGTTAAACATTTCATAGCCTTTGCTAGTCGATCCATGCAAGGCGCCGAGAAGAACTATACCGTGACCGAAGAAGAATTCTAAGTGGTGGTATGGCCGGTAAAAAAAATACAGACCATATTTAGAGGGTTATCACTTCGTAGCAATTACAGGTCGTAGTAGTCAACGATGGCTCTATTACTTGAGAGATCCTACTGGGAGATTGGGAAAGTGTGCCCACAAAGGTGCCCTTCACCACGTACCAGACGCGCTGTCGCGCATGTTTCAGCCGGACTCTGAATTGGCATGTGCCATTTTCGAGACTAGCGAACTTGGGTATACCCGAAGGACTAAATTGGCCCATAAAATGCCCTATCAAATTCCAGATGGGAAATTCAAAGCAGTCGGTTATACTGCCATTGCCCTGAGCACCTTACCGAATTATTTTCACCTGATTTGGAGGCATGGAGACATTGAAGCTGTTGCTTTACGATTCGTCTGGAATATTTAACGACGTGGAAAAATATGTCCGAGCATGTCAAACTTGTCAGAAAATGAAAGTAGACCAGGCAGGTCAAGTAGATATGATGGGTGAACGAGTAATCGAGCAGCCTTGGTCGGTGGTAGCGGCGGACATGATGGGTCCGTTCCCAGCTAGCCGCTCTAGTTACCGTCTTGGTTTTCCAATACATTTTGACCAAATTGATCCAAGTCATGCCCCTGCGAAAGGCAAATGCTGCTAACGTCCAAACGTCATTTGAGGAAACTGTTTGCTTTAGATGGGGAACCCCTGAAGTACTGTTCACCTATAATGGCACGGAATTTGTGAACAAAATTACTTCTAAGGCCGCATTGGAATGAGGGATTAGGCACTTGACTACCCCACCGCATCATGCTCACGATAATATGGTGGATAGGGTTAAATGCGTGCTAAGAACCATAATATAATATTTCGTAGAGGGTGATCATCGTAGCTGGGATAAGCATCTTCCCGATTTCCGCTTTGCGTATAATACCGCGGTACACGGTTCCACTATTGCATCGCCAACGCTCTTAAACTATGGTACGGAACCGCACTGACAAAATCGTTGAGAAGACAGGAAGAGGAAGCCCCCGATATATTACCATTAGCTGTAGAAGAGAGGGAGTGTAAAATGAAGCGTTTGCCGGCTTTAAGAGACCCACAAGGTATATATGGACGTATAAATATACTGCTCTGCGACATTGACCTTGAGATGAGACTAGTATAAATCGATAGAACGTCAAAATTATTAGACGCGTATAGCGGCTTTCTTGTAATTGGGCCCTAGTTTTTTTCTAATGAATTTTCGAAAATCATGATTTTCGTGCTATACGAGTATCTACCGTGGCGCACGAGATTTGCCCAACCGAAGTCAGTGGCACAGCGGTAAGGTGGTTGGCTAAGGAGCACGCTGTCGCGCGTTCGAATCTTTTTGGCGAAATTTTTGTTTGAATTTTCCAATTCAATTAACTCATTATAATAAATATGTTATTTGAAGAATTATATTATTATCATGAGTATTATTTAATTAATTATAATATAGTCCAGAAGTTGTCGACGTAAAAAAAAATTGTTTTTATTCATTTTGAAAATAGTGGAGGTAAGGTGGAAGAGAATTACGCAGGAACTGTTTAGTTTTTTATAATCTTTATTATTTCTTATTTACACGTTGCGGGATGATATTTGTTATAAAAACATTTAAAGCACAACGTTTCATTCCAACGAGCGCATTTTATAAATGTAACCTCATTGCATTCGCAGTTTTTTCGGGTAAGAGTTGATGGGAAACAAGTTTCATTTACGTTGGCAAAGGCAACTCTGTTTGGCAATAACTTGAAAGCATACCACGCGTATTTAAACATTACAATAAAAATCGGAGCGCCTAATTGGTGGTGGATAATAGAATTAATTCTTATGGCATCCTCGCGACTGTTTATTTCTCGCTTTTCTTTTAACAAATAAGATGCATTTTGCCGTATTTTAATTATATTTTTCATTTGCCGGTAAAAATAAACGTCACAGGGCTGGCCTTTAGTTAATTTTCCAGATTTTGAGCAGGTTATAATGACATTGCCATATTCTTCGGACAATGTTTCAACGGTTTTCATGACTCTGGGGCCAAATTTATTTCCGGTTTCTTGGGTGCAAATAAAAACATGAGG
>JAABKJ010006045.1:0-22365 GCA_011634705.1 Andricus grossulariae | reverse complement strand
TGTATTATTATTGATAGTATTTATTATTGATTTCAAATCACCCGCGCTTTTCGGCTGAAAAAGTAGCGACAGGCGGCACATCGATACAAGAACGGGGCAGCCAATGAACGTAGTTGTTAAAAATAAACTGCTCACTCGCGTTAAGGGTGGGGCCCCCTCCCGCTTTAAAATAATTGGTCGGGTACGTTTCAAGGACTTTAAAGTAAACGCAAGTTTACGGCACTTTCTTTTATCATATTTATTATAATTTCAAACAGCAACAATTTAAATTTATTTGTATTCTTCATCACGATTAATAAAAAATATTACAATTTTCGAAAACTTTGAATGTGATTCCCGGGTAAAAAATATATATCCAGTTTCCTGGTTTTCTTTTCATTCCCGGGTTTTCCAATTAGTAGACACCCTGGGTAACGTATTACTTTTTTTCGGTAGAGTTTTTCTTGAAAAGACCAGAAAATATATAAAAACATCGAAAATTTAATAATCAATATTATTGAAACCCCATTAAGAATTTGTTTCAACATCAACGATTATATTTTTACATCTCTGCAATAAATTTTTTGATATTTTCAGTTGTTATCAAATATCAAAGAAGAGCCATGGAACAGCGTTTCTGTCAAAGTTGAAGACAATAATGTCTTTATTAAATCTGAATCTCCAGACGATGAACCACTTGACGATCAAGATTTTAGAGAAGCAGATAATCAGCTCAAGGATCTCTCCAATAATGACAACAGTGACCTATCGAAAAAAGACGTAAAACAAACTGCCAAAAGAAGAAGAAAAGGTAGCAGAAAAAATGACGCATTATCTAAAGAAGAACCTCAAAAACTTCACCAATGTAAAATATGCAACAGTTATTTTCGAACTGCAAGAGCGCTGTCATCTCACGACTTGACCACGCACTCGAGAGTTAAACGTTTCGAGTGTGATATTTGTAAGAAAAAATTTTCAACCCATTTCAATATGGAATTGCACATAGTTGCTCATATGAAAATGGAAGTAATTTGTAATGAAACAAACATGAATCTGAAACCACCTAAACCGCATAAACCGTTCAAATGTGAAATTTGCAATAAAAAATATGCAAGAAAGGAGGATTCAGAATCACACATGCTCGGTCATCAAAACATGAAATCTTTTGCTTGTGGCATTTGCTCCAAAGATTTCCAGCGAAAGTATAATCTAACGCGCCACGAAAAAACACACGTGAAGAAAAGTGAGTACAACTGTGCCACCTGTGGAGAACACTTTAATAACCCAAGTATTCTTAAAATACATATGACATCTCACATCGGACAAGAGCTTTTCGAGTGCGATATTTGTAAGCGGAGATTCATTACCCGATATGCTATGCAACTGCACAGAATTGATCATAAAGATCAAACTTTCAAATGTAAATATTGCAATTGTTTGGGATTCCCAGAAAAGAATCAGTTAATGGCACACTTACTTACCCATGAAGAGCAGAAGAAATCTTTTGTTTGTAACGTTTGCTCCAAAAGTTTTGGAACTAGAAAATATTTAACTATACATCAAAGGATACACTCTGATGTACATGCCTTAGAATGTGAATATTGCGGCAAGAGGTTCATAAAGATTTCTAATCTTAGAAATCATATGCGTTCCCATATTACTAAGTTTCGTCATGAAGAAGTTAATTCGTCAACATCTGAACCTCTTGTTAACTCGGATGAACATATCTACAAGTGTGAAAATTGTGGAAAAACTTTTATAACAGCATCTTATCTTAAACTTCACATACGGCGTTTTCACACCGGAAAAAATCCTTTTGAGTGCGATATTTGCAAGCAAAAATTCATTTACCGCTCTTCTATAAAAAGACACGTTGTCTCTCATATGGGAGATGTCAAACCTGATGAGCCTTATTACAAATGTCGCTTTTGCGAGAAATCTTTTTCTACATACGCCGATTTAAAGGTTCACAAACAGATTCACCCTGAAGCTAAGCCGTTCGAATGTAATGTCTGCAAGAGGAGGTTCACAAGAAAAGGTTCTTTATGGTCGCATATGCAAACCCACGTTAAAAAATCCGTTGCCTGTGGCATTTGCAACAAAACTTTTGTGAAAAATTCTATTCTAAAGGTTCATATGCGCACTCATACCGGAGAAAAGCCCTATGCATGTCAATCCTGTACCAAATCCTTTGTCACTAACAACCAGCTTGTCGTTCATATGCGAACTCACACTGGAGAACGGCCTTTCGAGTGCGACGTTTGTAAACAAAAATACAAACATCAATCCAATCTAAAGACTCACAAAAAGAGTCACTGTAAGGGTAAAAAAATTGACATGTTCCCAGATGATAACATGGGCTTGCCAACTTTTGAAACGGTTCATTTAAACACTCCGGTTAAGAATGAAATCCAGGATGAGGCAAATAACAAATTGGAGACTCGACAGGAGGAAAGTCCTGAAGAAGTGACTAAAAATGAAAACTCAATTTTAGTTCCTGTAAAAAAAGAACATGATACGTTAAATTCAAATAATGAATTAGAATTTGCATATGTAAAGCTTGAACCTACAGAGGTAGTAGATTAAATTCGTGAAAATTAGAGCTGAATCATTCTTAGTTTATTAATATTTATTAGAATGACATAAAGTTGTTTGGACTTCCGTAGTCAAGGAGAGAGAAAATATGGATTCAGTTTTTAATTTATGACTTACACTTAATAATAAGATCAATAAGCGTGGAATAACTTAATGAATCATGTGGAATTACAATGAGGAGAAAACAATGACGAATTTACCACTTGTACATTTTAAACCAAGGGAATATTCTAAGGAAAATTTAGAACTATCCAACTTTCAGGTAATCAAATAATTCACTTATTGAAACAGAAGATAGAATGAAATTCAAATCTTATTTATATAGTTTAAAATTTTGTGCCCGCACCCTTTTAAAACAACAAATGTGACCGTCCGCGAAGAAAGGGACCTAATGCGGAAAAAATCGATTTTTAGTTTTTTACACCAATTTACAGTTTTTTTATTTCCTCTCTCATAATAATAAATATTATTCCTATATCTAGAAAATTCGAATTGTTATTAAACTGCAAAGTGATACCCTCTTATGGAGTTCCTGTGTTCCTCTTCAATCGCTCATCCTCTAAAATGAAGCTACGCGCGTTAAGTCTCTTGCTTCGCGGACGCTCATAAATAGTGCCGCAGGCAAATATTTGAAAAATGTCAAGGTTGAAATGACAGAACTCGGACTCATTTTAAAATTCAAAATAGTGCCAATAGTAGCATGATTTTTTTAAAATAGTAGAAAAAACACTCATGCAATTTTTTAAATATTACATCCAGGGTTTAACTATTTTTATAATCTGATGTACAATATACATCTTCCATCAAATCTCGTATAATCCTTAAGATTTTTTAAGATATACCCTTAAAGCTTTGAAATCCTTTCAGAAAATCCTGAAATCTGTAGTTGAGATTCTCTAAAAATTCATGGAAAACTCGTCAATCTTTTTACATCCATAGAAATCCCTTGAAGTTTTATAATTTCTTTTAAAATCCGTTGGAGTCCATTAAATCTGGCGAAATCCCTAGATGTCCCTTAAGATTTAATTTCATTCATTCCATAAAGTTCTCTGCAAATCCGTTGGAATTTTTTGAAATCTTTTTAATGTCTTTGATATAATATATACATTTTTAAAATCATTTGAAATTTTCTGGAATCCTACGAAATTCTTTGAAAACCATTTCATACAATTTAATTACAAATTGTTAAGTTTTGAATACTTGATTTATAATTTCTCATTTTAAATGAACAGTCAAATGTTACTAAATATTTGAAAATTGTTCTTTTTTTAAATTAAAAACTTTCAGATTCAATGGGTTGAAAATGGAATATTTTAGATAGAAACAATATTTGAATACGATTTGAAATTGAATAAAAGCATTTAATTATGAATCTATCCATTTCAAATTATTTTAGAATTGAAAATAGTTTATAAAGTTTCAATCGGGCGTTTACATTTGTTTATCTATTAAGAACTTAACGTTAAAATCTGTATTTTTTTATTTTGAACATTTTCAAAATCGTCTTATAAAACGAATTATAATTATTCAATTTTAGTACTCGAACTGCAGTTAAATTTAAAACTCATTATTTAATTTATATTTACAGTTGATGGACACAAAAAAAATTAAAATCGAACATGTTTTAAGTTGCACTACATCGTTTGATATAAAATTTGTGAGATTACAAGTGTTTAGATAAATTTTACATCTAAAAACTTGAAAAAATTCCCGGTAAAAAAAAAATTCACTGTCATTTTCCGATCCAGCGGCCACCTTGATAACCCTACAAAATTCTTTGAAATCTTTTGAAATCCCGTACAACATCTTGAAATGTTAAATTTTTTGTTTAAATTCCATTAAAAGTGTTTAAATCGTTGAAATACTCTAAAGTCCTATAAAATCCCATAAAACCGTATAAATCCCTAGAAGTCTCCTCAAATTTGATACCATTTAATTTAATCCCTAAAGTTCTCTAGAAATTCTCTAAAATCCCTTGAAGTCTTTGAAATCTGTCGATATCTAATACACTTTTAAAATCGCTTCAAATGTTTAAAATCTTGAGATTTCTTGGAATCTTGCAAATTATCATAAAACCTTTCAAATCCCTTGACATCCATTGAAATTTTGTAAATCCTTAAAAGACCTTGGAGATCCTATACAATCAAACATCCCTTGAAATACTTTGAAATCCCTTGAAATATTTTGAAATCCCATGAATTTGAAATTTGTAATATCTCTTAAAATTTCTTCAAAACTATGAAAATGTTTGAAATTTCGATTTTGATGGCGAATAATTTTTTTTTATTAAGTGTTTATAGTCGCATCGACTGCCAGGGTCATTAGCGACTGTACTATAAGGTGAATTATAAACTGTAGGGTATCTGTGGGGTAGTATACCAAGGGACAGAAGCAAGGCTTTCTGAAAAACACATCCAGCCTCACTTCCTGCTTCGGGAATCGAACCCGCGCCATCGTGGCTGCCAAGGCTCCAGTGTTGGAACATGAGACAAGCACGATACCGTCTGAGCCACGATGACTCCCTAAAGGCGAATAATTTGTTTTAAGCAATCAGCGAAGAAATTTGAAAATATGTTTAAAGGCAAAATTAAAAAAATAGTTGCATTAGCGAACAATTTGCGAAAATAGTAACATTAGTGTCCTTTTTTTTTCTTCATAATAGTAATAAAATAGTTGCATTGTTAACAAAAGGGTCAAAAAGTTTCAGTTTTTGTGAGTCCGAGGTCTGAAATGGTAATATTTTTATTTGTAATTGAGAATTTTTACATTTATTTAGGTAATTTATTTGTGTTATTGCGCCCTAGGTTGGTCCAAAATTTTCTTTTCGAATTTTCATCCATATCGCCCCCAAATTTTTTCTACTCAACAAAAAAATCAATGCGTTTCTTTGAATGATATTTAGAGGTTCCGCAAGCCCCATGAAGTTTAACACGCATTTCCCATAGAAAATACTTTTTTGTCCATTTTATGCAGAATTTTCAGCATTAGGTGAATCGAGTTGAAACAGAACATTTCTCTTCACAATTAGCCATAGAATACAAAAAAAAAAATTTCGAAAAAAAATACTTTTTAAATATTACCCCCACAAGTCTGGTTTATGAGGTCCCAAAAAACCACCAAAAGTGAAAAATTGGGTTTTGTGAGTTTTTGGCGCTAATTATGATTTTTTTTGCGGTTTTTTAAATACAAATTGTTTCTAATACAGAAAGTATTACTTTCTATTTATAATTAGAATAGTGCTGGAAAGTTAACGTTTTTTCTATAAGATTTTCACTTTTTGTCCACTTTTCAATTAGAGTTAGGTAATAATTCATTAAAGTTAACAAACACAATTATTTAAACAATTTATTATGGTTTTTAATAATATTCTTTTTGAATAATGCTAGAAAGTTGCTGTTTTTTCTGAAATTTCAACTTTTTGCGCAGTTTTCACTTACAGCGAGGTAATAATTAATGCAATTTGACAAAAATAATTGTTTAAACAAATTATTATTGTTTATAACAATTTTCTATACCAATGCTAGATTGTTGCGATTTTTTCTGAAAGTTTCAACTTTTTGTCCACTTTTTACTTAGTGAGATAATAATTAATGCAAGTTATCAAACATAATTGTTTAAACAATGTACTATTGTTTATCATTATCTTCTCCTGTAGTGATGCTAGATATTTGCGTGTGTTCTGAAATTTTCAGCTTTTCTTTGACTTTCCAGTTAGGAACAAATAATAAATATTAATTTAAAAAAATGGCTCTCAGTAACTACTTCAAGGAAAAATTACATTTAATATGGTCTATATAGAAAATTTGAAGAATATTTCAAATATCTGTATTATTTTAGAAAAATATATTCACTAAAAAGAAAGACATTGTTTAAAAAATGATTCGCTTCATTGTTTATTTATTATTTGTTCATAACTAAAAAGCCAAAGCAAAAATAAAAATTTTAGAAAAAATCAAAACTTTCTAGCAGTTATTTAAGAAAAGATAGTTATAAATAATAACAAATTGTTTAAATATGTTAATTATGCTTATTGTTTAAATAATTTTTGTTCAAACTTTCAGAAAAAAACCGCAATTATCTAGCGTTAATATAGGAGATAGTTATAATTTTAGAAAAAATTGCAACTTTCTATAGCATTTTTCTATGAGAATATTGTTATATGTAATAAATGGTTTAAACAATTATTTATGTTAAATGTAATGGATTATTGTCCAGCTCTAACTGATGAGTTAAAAACAAGTTGCGAAATTCGGAAAAAAATGCGAATTTCTAATTCTATTCTAGGAGAAATCACATTATTATATTATTATTATGATTATCAATATAAAGTAATACGTTATGTATGAGAAACAAATTGTATTTAAAAAACAAACATTATAATTAGCCCCAAAATCTCGCAAACCCCAATTTTTCACGTATGGGGTTTTTGGGAACATGTATAAAACAAACTAATAGTGGTGATATTTAAAAAATAATGATTTATTTGTATTCTGGAGCTAATTGCGAAGAAAAATGTTAAGTTCTAACTCGATTCACTTAATATTGACGATTCTGAATAAAATTTACAAAAATTCTTTTTTTTTATGGGAAATACGTGTTAAAATTCATGGGGTTTGCGGAACCTCTAAATGTCATTTTTTTAAATATAAAAAAACGTATTTATATTTTTGTGGATTCGAACGTTACGGCTCTGCCATTTGACAACAATCATTTGTTTACTTCGCAGATTACGCAGAACGCTTACTTCGAATAAAGGATAATATTACGTGGGATTTTTATTAAATGTGTGAAGCCTTCGTTAATGTTAGAAAGTGATATATAAAATGGATATCGAAAGGATGGATATTGGTACAAAGATGAAGGTTAGACTTTTAGAACATTGTTTATTTTACTTTTAAACGTTTTTTCATTCTAAAATACATAAAACTGTTACTTACATACTGTATTCTTATTTTTAAACCTTATCATGTTAGTGCAACATTCGACTCTTTTTCAAAAATGAATATACCGAACCTCTCAAGGTGAACCTCAAGCATTTTCAACCGCAGAAAGATCTTGCACTCGACCTACTCGAATTATTTTTTATTGCTTCCTCGTGGAGAGAAGTTTGTAATGAACTAAATTTTCAAATGTACTTTTTTGACATTTTTCGATATAATTCGACCCCAGGAACTTGAAAATGCAATTTGTGTGTGTGTGTGTGTGTGTGTAACTTTGTATGTTACAGGGTGGTCGTTTTAATCGAGGAAAAAAATTCCTGGTCATTTCCCGGTTCGCAAAAGTTTTAAACTTTTAAAATTGGAGCCAAACGTTTTTTTAATTCAAACGCTCAATAATTTACGCCTATAAAATCGAAGCAAGGCCCGTTATCAGAATATATAATCCGTTCGACATTATTAGGTCGCAGCTCCGGTTTTTCGATAAAATGTTTATATTTTGTTTAATAACCAAAAAATGTGAGAACAAAAGCAGTAACACGCAGTTTTAGCTGTCTATGCATTTTCTCCGCGTATAATCTAGATTATATAAACTATAATATAAACCTTTTATCGAAAAAAAACCTGCGCTACTTGCTCCGAGATATACTTATTTAAATGTCGTATGCAAAAAATTGGACAAAAATATTCAACCGTGCGGCCTAAAAATGCTGAACCGATTAAATGTTCTGATTTAAAGGCACTTTTCAATTGAACCTTTTTAAATAAAATGCCGTTAAACTTTTATAAATGGAACAGTTCAAAGATTTCTGGTTAAATAATAGAAATCCACGTTATGATTTTCAATGATCTAAATTTAAGAAGGAATCGATCAATTTGTAAATGTTCATATTATATCATTTTAAGCGATTTTAAGTTAGAAACATTAAAAATGTAGCACTTTTTAAATTAGGAATTAAATTATTTTTAGTTGTATTCGTTTCAAGATAATAATTGGTTCAATTGCTATTTATACATCAAAATTCAACACTTTCACGTTAAACCTAAAGAATTTTTTAATTGGACAATAAAAATGGTAACATTAAAAATTCATAGTTAGTACTCTGCAATGCGAAAGATTTAAAGCTTTCTATTTCAAACAATTTCAGTTTCTAATTGCTTAGTTTTGAATATTTGATTTATAATTGCTCATTTAAAATGTACAGTAAAATATTGCTAAATATTAAAAATGTTTATTTTCTTTAATTAAAAAATTTCACTTTGAATTAGTATAAAATATATTAAAGGTTGAAAAAAATATTTAAATAGGATTTAAAATTCAATAAAAGCGTTTAATTATATGTGCCTATTAATTTGAAGTTATGTCAAAATTGAAAATAGTTTATAAAATTTCAATAGGACTTTTACATTTGTTTAACTAAGGTCTTTGAATTGAATCAATTCAATTTTTAACATTAAAACCTGAATTTTTTTAAATTTTGAACAAATTAAGAATCGTTTTGTAAAATTAATTATTGTTGAATTTTTAATACTCGAAATGGACTTTAATTTAAAAAAACATTAATTAACTTTTACTTACAACGGATTAACTCAAAACATTTTTTATCAACAAATATTTATTTTAAGCGCTTTTAATTTTTAATTGTAGTTTTCGAAATTGAATTTTAAAATTCTTTAAAATGGAAATGTATGCCTAATACGAAGACGTAAAGAGGAATTTTTTTTAAGTAAAAGATTTAAACTGAATAATTTTATAAATGAAAAAGTTAACAATTTAACCTAATATTCACAAAAAAGTTGAAAGGGCCCTTTTTTAATTGTATTATATCATGTGGTATGGAATTTATGATATTTCAAATGATTGGATTGATTTTTCTTCTAAAAACTTGTTAAGAAAAACTTTTTTTCATATTCGAAATACAATAATACTATATGTGATGTATTTGCTCGCGTTTTGAATACGCATCGGTCGAGCTATTGACCATATATGACCTGCTAATACCGTTTTTTAATTTTTAAACAAAATTATTCAACTTTTTCATATGAGGCATTTTTTTATTTTGAAAATATAGCAGTGTTGATTTGATGTAATTTTTCGCGTTTTCAAGTCGCTTTCAAATATGAATTAACGAACCTTTCATAAGCTTTCATGACCTATCAATAGCGATTTATGAAATTAAAAAAAAGCTTACTTTATTTATATGAGAAGAACTTATTTAATATTTGAAATATAACAACTTGAAAAGTTTTTCGTTACAACAAGACACATTGCTTGACTTTTTAATGGTCTCTCTGATTTTCTGGAAGTAAGATTTTCGATATAAGATAGAAACATCGAATTGATAAAACAAGTTTCAGTTTTTTTTGTTCGTGAAAATATGTAAACCCTTCTTTCTGAGGAAGCAAATTTACTTAATGCCTTAAAATATATCCGTAGTAAATACACCCTGATTACTTTGCAGCGATATTTTCCACTCAATACGAAAATAAAGTATCTAGCCTTATTTAAAATAAGTAACATGGAAATTTAAGAAAATATTTTAAATTATTGTTTACTTAGTGTTATTTGACATTAAAAACTGAGTAAAAAAGTATTATAAAATAATTATGGGAAACCTCCCTAAAGTGGATAATGCAACCTACAGTGGATAATCACTAATTCGCAGCGCAAATATACGTCAAATAATTCATTTTCAATTTAATTTATTAACACATATCGTGTCTTAACTATTGATTAAATTATAATAATTTGTTTACAATAATATTTTTAATCAATCATTATACACTGTAAGGAGTTTTCTCCTACGTGATAAACTGTACGCAAGTGCGTGTTATGAAGGTTTTTATATAAAAGAAAGCGTTTTTTTTATGATTAAGATTATCAAAGCATTTTTACACTCGGCATTTTTTTATTGCTAATTACTGTTTGATATTATTTAATAACAAGTTATTCCGCATTAAAAACTGAGTGAAAAACTATTATAAAATAATTAGGTTAATTATTAACTGTGCGTTTTATGAGGGGGTTTATATATTAGAAAATGGTTTCTTGTCATTAACGTTATTAAAGCGTTTTGCACTCAGCTTTTCTTTATTGAACTTTAAACTTTCTTTTTTAAACGATCTAAATGTTATTTTCAAAAAAAGTATCGAGCCCTTTTTTATATAAATGAAATTCAATGATATTTTTACAACAAATTTGTCTTTTTTCATCTGAATTAAGGGAGTTATTAGCTAAAAAAGTATTACGCAAAAATTTGATTTAATTACTTGTTTTATAAAATACTACTGTCAACAGACACCAAACTAAAAACAAGTAAGAATACATTTCTGTAAAGAAGGATTTGGGTTGCAACACTTTTAGGTTGAAGATGATTTGCGATAATAAATGCTTTTTATTACTCTTACTTAAACAACTGAAGTTGATAACTATTTCCATACCTTTTTGTAACTCTAAAATTAACGAATTTCTTTTAGTTTTTCATCAGTGAACCTAGAAGAAGTCACAATTAAATCTGAACCTCGAGAGCATGAACCACTTGACGAAAACAATTTTAGAGAAGTAGAGAATAAGCTCTAAGATCTCTTCAATAACGACAATAGTGGCCTTTAAAAAAAAGACGCATACACTTCAACATTACATATAGCAGAATCTGAAATGTTTCACAAATGTAAAATATGCAACCGTTTTTTTCTAACTGCAAGAGCGCTGTCAACTCACGACTTGATCACGCACTCGAAAATAAATAGTTTTGACAAAAGCATGTTAAAACTCCCGAATTTAAAGTACCATACGCGAATCCACTTAAGACCTAATAAACCCTTATTCAAATGTGAAGTTTGCAAAAAAGAATTCTCGAGAAAGGAGAATTTTACATCGCATATCTTGAGACATCATAACGTGATATCTTTTGTTTATGATATTTGTTTCGAAGATTTTCCGCAAAAGTGCATTCTAACGAATCACAGAAAAATACACTTCAATGAAAATGTGTACAAGTGGGAAAAACCGTTTGTTGCTTCAAAGTTTTTCCCAAACCTTCTGATCTAACGATTCATAAAAGGATCTATACAGGAGAAAAGCCCTATTCATGTGACACCTGTCGCAAAGCTTTATTACTAAAAGCAAGCTCAACATCCAAAGACTCATGAAATTGGAGGTGATTGGGCCGGTAAAAAACTTAAAAAGTTCCAAGATGACAACACATTTGCAGCAGATGACTTTTGAGACAGATAATAAATTGGAAACTCAACAGGAGAGTCCTGAAAAAATGACTGAAAGTGAAAACTCAATTTTAGTACCTATAAAAACTAACTTTTCAAGTTATGAAATAGATTTCGAAGATGTAAAAATTGATCCTGAATTGGCAGTGAATTAAATTCGTGAAATTTAGAACTGAATACATTCTTAGTTTATTATTATTTGTCAGATTGACATAAAGTTATTTGGACTTTCGTAGTCAAGGATAAGAGAGAAGAGAAAAAAATGAATTCTGAGTTTGATTTATGATGTAGAATTTGTAAACTCAACAAAACCCAGGGAAGATTCAAAAGAAAATTTGCAACTGTCCAACTTTCAGGTAATAAAATAATTCACTTGTGCGAGAGAAGATAGACTTATAAAGAGAATATCAATTTAATAAATTCAAAGATACGAATTCATCCGATCAAGTCTAAATATGAGCCATCATTTTTTTAATTACGTATAAAAGTACATGTAGAAATCTTCGACATATTGAAATTAAGGTACTTGTGCCAAAAATCAAGTCTCTGGAAAAGAGGTTTTTTTATGATTTTAAGAATTAAAATAATATTATCAACCATTTCCGATGCAAAAATACAACCTTTTTTATGAAAAAGGTTTAAAAATTACGCAAAGAATTATTTCAACAATAGTTTTCGTAACACAGTTACTTGTTTAAAAATTTGTTCTTTAAAAAAAATTGGGTTTGCCGATTTCAGCCATTGAAAAATTTACTTTTGAGAAGAAATTTTCCAAGTTAGCCTACGATTTTTGACGTTAAAAGAAAAATTAAAACTAACTATTGAAAAATAATCTACACATTAGTATTAACTCACGTTATAAAATTTTTGAGACAAATGCATTCGTTTATTTACAATGTGCAATTGAACATGTCTCCATCGTTTGATTAACAAATTATTCTTTCGTTAACTATTTATGAAAAATTGATGAAAATTGTAGGGGATGGTGAAAAATGAATTCAATTAACAGTGACATTCTCATAATCCTGCTATTTGTTATTGTTGCTAATTTATATCATTTTTTAATAAACAAATTCAGATTTTGCCCTGTTTTACAGACGGAATTTGAAATTTTTTTAAGTTGTGGGAAGTCTGAACGCTTAAAATTCAGAAACCGTTTTAACTTTCTCATCCGATTTCAAGGTTTTTCTTTTTATAAATGCACAGCATAACATTTTCAAGCGAATTGTGATTTGCGCTTTTTTCGTTTTGTTAACAGAGCAACAATATATAAACAAAGTGACAAAATTGGCCATTTCAGGTTTGTGAATTTTTATCTCAAGAAACAATACAGAAAGAAACTCACTATCAGCTGGAATTATTGCATCTGCACTTGTAGAACAGAAATAATTCTATTATAATAATATTTAAATTAATCATTATAAACAATTTTATAAACAAATTCTTCCTGGTATTTTTTTCTCGTAGAAAAAATTGTTTCACGCTAGTTGCTATGATTTGTCATAAACCTCATAATTTATAACGTAAAATTAGCATAATTTAATATTCACTGTTTTTATAAACATTTTGATAAACAAATTCCCAATAAATAAGGCTTTTTTCATAACTAAATTGATTTTTCTGACTTAAAGTGATTCACAATTGTCTTCAAAGGCATGTATATAATTTGAGCTTCATAAAACAAATAATATAGTTTATTAATAACAATTTATTTTTAAAAATGTCCGAAACGGCCGTTTCCGCGTAGAAAAAATATTTTTTTCATCAATTATTATTGGAATTATATTTCTTGCGATAATTGATCAACGAAATTGTTGAAAAAGTAATTTATGTGATTGTTATAAATATTTTTCTCAAACAAAAACTAAGATTTATCATTTTTACGTGTAAAAGAGACATTTTTCACTGAAATTATCCGACAATAAACTAACACTGATTCAAAAACTAGATATGAGACATCAAATAACAATTTCTATTATAAAATATCACAATCTGAAAAAGGCTATTTCTTGCTACGAGACTGGCCCACAATTAATCAATATTGTTGATAATCAATAAATAAATAATCAAGTCAGTAAATTACAATTTCTATAATTGAGACTTCTCTATATACTTTATAGAACAAAACTCTGGCCGAAAACATTTTATTCTTTATTAAATTTTAGGAGAATCATACTAGCGTGAAACGATTTTTTCTATGAGAAAAAAACACTAGCCAGAATTTGTTTATAAAAATTGTTTATCATGATTAAGGTAAATATTATTAGAATTATTTCTGTTGTATAAGTGCAGATGCAATAATTCCAGCTGATGGTGAGTTTCTTTCTGTATTTTTTCTTGAGATAAAAATTCACGAAGCTGAAATTGCCAATTTTGTCACTTTGTTTATATATTGTGGCTCTGTTACAAAAATTAAAAAATCGCAAACCACAATTCTCTTAAAAATGTATTGCTGAGCATTTCTAAAAAAAATAATTTGAAATCGGATAAAAAATACGACCTGTGGGCGATTATGAACAGTAAATTCCTATTTCAGACCACTGTGTAGAACAGGGCAAAATCGGCATTTGTTTATTAAAAAATTATATAAATAGGCAACAATAACAAATAGCACGATCATGAGAATGTTATTGATATTTGCATTCATTTTTCACCATCCTCTAAAATTTTCATTAATTTTTCATAAATAGTTTACGAAAGAATAATTTGTTAATCAAACGATGCAGAAATGTTTAATCGCACATTGTAAAGAAACAAATGCATCTTTCTCAAAAAATGTTATAACGTGACTTAATACTAATGAGAATGTTTCCCCCATAAAGATAACCCATTATTTATTAAAATTCTAACGTTTTTCAGAAATTGTTAAGAATCGATAGATAAGATCAAATTCAATTGAAAAAAACATTATTAAAATAAATTTTGTTTGTAAGTTTAAAAATTGTTTCTTCTAAACTAATGTTTTAATTTGAAATATCATCGTCAGTAATATTATTTTGAATCTTAAAATCATAGAAAAAATATTTTTTCAGAGATCAGATTTTTGGCACAACTTAATATCGGGCTGCACCAGAGAAGAATTTAACTTTACCGACTGTGAATTGTACCTTATGAACGTGACGTCACAACAATACACAATATGCGTTTATTTGACCGCAATCATTTGTTTATTTCGCAGATTTTGCAGAAGATTTAGTTCGAATAAAGGATAAACAATTTTTGGAATTTGTTTGAAATGTGAATTCTTCGTTACAAAAGATTCATTGAATAGTCAAAAGACTCAAAAGTGATACAAAATGGATATCAATGATATTAACACAAAGATGAAGGTTAGTTTTTTAAAACATTATTTATTTTACTTTTAGAAGTTCCTGAATTTCAAAATGAAACTCGTTTAAATATTTTATTGTTATTTTTAAGCGTTATCATGTTAATGTAATATTTGAATCATTATCAGAAATTAGCATACATAACCTCTGCATTGCAGCGCAGCGTAAAGAACAAATTTCAGAAAAAGAGAGACCCTACAGTCTTATTCTTTTCATTTTTACATGAAAAGCAATTGTGTAAAATTTGATTTCAATAAAAAAAATTGTTTGGTCAATTTGACCAAAATTTCTCGGAAAACCCGGGAAAACAATTTTCTTGATTTACTTCAAAATTATTCGTTTTATTGAAAAAATGTTTGAATATGAGTTGTAGATCTTTATAAAATTCATCTTTTTTTATCGCATTGGGTTTTTAAATTGAAAAAAAGCCTTCTTGAAAAACAACCAAATTCGTGAAAAAAAAGTAAAAACAATTTCCTGATATATATGTTTGTTATCAAAAATTTCACTAAACTCAATTTAATAAAAAATCCTATTTCATTAATCCATGTTGGGAAATTTTTTACAAATAAGTACGAAAAACTATAACCATTTTTACAAGAAAATCCAAATAAATTATAGAAAATTATAACTTTTGTCTATTAACTGGACGAATTTGTTACTTTTTTTTATTTTGTTGTATTTTTCAGGATTGCTATACAACCTGGAAAACCTGGAAAAGTTATGGAATTTTGAAATAAATCTAAAAATTCGTATTGGCATTTATTTTTGAAGTTTTCATAATTTGTACTTTTTTTAATACAATAACAAACTATTAGTATTATTTTTGTGTGAAAACTTACTATCGTGGATTTCTTTAAACCTTCACGTTTTAATCGTAAAAAAATAAATTAAAAATAATTTTTTTTTGGAAAAACGACACAAGATGTAATAAACTGTTAATCAACCAAATTGTTCGCCTAAATTATATCTACGCTTTCAACTATTTTTCGATAGGACGCCTACATTTGGTTTCACTCGTTAAAAAATACCCTTAAAAATAAACAAATTAAATTTTGGAAAAAATGACACAAAATGCAATAAAATGTTCATTAACAAAATTGTTCGCCCAAAGTAAATTTGCAAATGTTCTTTTGCCCATTTTTGATAGGGCGTGCACTTTTTTAAATTATAAAAACAAGACGATGAAAATACGTCTGTTTCAACATCATTGCATATTATGAATTGTAATAATATACATTTATTGAAATGATGCATTTTTCAGGGTAGCTGAAAATAAATATTAATGCAAAATAAGAAACAAATATTAAAGTAGCCATGACAAATAAAATTTGTACTTCAATTTGCAATACCTGAATAAGCAGTACCGGACCGAGGTACAGAAATTAATATAATATACATTTAATACAATAGAGTTGAACATAATATAGAAAATCTCGCGTTAATTACAAATTTTAATCAAGTAAGAAGCACGATATACGTGATGAGAATATGTTCGTTAAAGCTGAAGGAGCTTTAACAAAAGAGAATTCACAATCACAATTTTTCAAAGTTCTTCGACTAATTTTAAAGATAAGTTTCTAAAGTATTGTACTAAATTGTTAGGATATTTTTAGATTTTTTTCTTAGATTCTACCCTAGTGTCGAACTTGGTGCAAAAAGTCGCAAAATTTCAAACAATTATTGTACTCACCACATTCTTTTGTAAGTATTTACACATTTTTGAAATTTGCGACTTTTTGACAACAGTTTTGACCGTATGGCAGAATCTATGGACAAAATTCTAAAAATATCTTAAGAATTTAGCAAATCACTTTATAGAATTACCTTTAAAATTAGCCAAAGAAGTATGAAAAATGTTGATTATTTGCAGAGTATTCTAATTTTTCGAAAACATCTCAATTTGTCGTTTTTTTGCCATATACTTTTATGAAATGGCCATTTTGCCGACTTATTAGTTGTAACAATCTATTATCTTTCGCGATATTATGAGGGTAAAATGTTCATGTTAATATAATAAAAATTAACGGGCTTTAGCAACAGCTCAAAAAACCGGCGTGTATATATTTTCCGCTGGTAGTGTACAAGAATTGTTCTGGAAATTATATTGCAAACAGTACAGTATTTTAAAATTGTTCTGAGTTCAAATTTTGAATAAGATTTTTCAAAAATTCCTGAAATTTTTTAAACCGACTTCTGTGACAACTTTGTTACTGTATGTTATTATATTTGATTGTAGTTTTAATATTTTACAAGAAAGTATGCAAGAATCAGAATTTATGCAGCCAAGAAGTGATTTCTTTTTCGTCCTATGATGATACAATATTTAAAACATTTTATGGAGATAATTTTAAACTGTGAAAGAGCCATTGCTACTACAAAAACAGCTTTTACGTTTAGATTATAGAAATATTCAGATGCGATAATCTGAAAATAAAGTTTAAGTTTCAAAGCTGTAAGTAAAATATAACTTTTTTCAATCTTATAGAGATTATTTCATTTAAATATTCGCAAAACTTAGGTCAACAATATAAAACAGAGCTTCCCGTAAAAATGTTTATTAGTTTTTTTAATTCTTTGTAAACGTTCTTTCGCTAGGAATTCAACGAAAATTTTTTATTTGAATTATAGAAAAAAAAGTTTCGATAAATTTTGAACAACAAAAAAAAACTAAAAACTTAGGCATTTGAAGCTCACAGATTTTGAAAAATATCAACAAAAAAAAGTTTCATCTTTTTCACCCTTTTGTTTCTATTTTTCTCGAGAAAAGTTTTTTAAATGAAATAGAATTTATACAACAAAAATATTTATTTCGTGGAGACCTAGAACGTATCTTGAAACACTTTTTCAATACAATCAGTAATCTTGAAGTAAATCAAGAAAAACACGTTTTTTTCGGGTTTGCCAGTCAATTTCGGCAATATTGATCAGAATTTTTTTTTATTGTGACTAAATTTCACATAGTTGTTTTTTATGTAAAAAGAAAAAGGCTAGAATCCCAGGGTCTTTCTCTTTTTGAAATTTGTATTTTACGCTACGTCCTACTCTTCATTAATTTGTGTAAAAGTAACAAAATCTGTTTTGTTACTCTTGTTTAAACAACTGAAGTTTATAACTACTCATATACCCTTTCGCTATTATAAAATTAAATTTTTTATTTATAGTTTTCGTCAGAGGACCGAGAAGAAGACTTCAGAATAAAATCTGAGTTGTCCGCATATGATTCAGTAGAAGAAAGCTACCTTACAGAAGCAGAAAATAAACTGATGAATCTGATTAATGGAGACATCCACGAGCTTCCAGAATATGAAATAGATTCTCTAGAGATGCGTACCATAAAGCTCGAAAGTATTCACCGGTGTTACCAGTGTCAAGAAGAATTCGAAACCGCCGAACGTCTAAGGTACCACATAGGTGCCAACACTAAAAATAATCTCATAATGCCCCATGAGAAAAGTGCAAATGTTATTTCCAAATCCAGTGACTTACAGATTCATATGTCAAACCAATCACAGAAAAAATCCCCACAAAGTAAACATAATGATTCGACGTTAAATAAGTTACTCGACGCAAAGGAAGAATTTTTTGTTTGTAATTTATGCGGCAGATCTTATAAAACGAGGTCTTCTCTGAAACTTCATAATAAGAATAAACACCACTACAAATGTGCGAATTGTGGGAAACGATGTAAAACGGCATTTTTGCTTCAGATTCATATGCGTGTTCACACTGAAGAAAAGCCTTATGAGTGCGATATTTGTAAGAAAGAATTAAAATACTGGCAGAGTTTAAAGTTGCACGTACAGGCTCATATGGAAGGTGGTAGACCTTACAAGTGTTCTATTTGTTCAATGGCTTTTACGAAAGACTACTACTTGAACATGCATATGTTAAAGCACACAGGAGATAAAAAGTACGCATGTGAAGTTTGCAATGTGGCCTTCAGGAGAAAGGATGTTTTAAAGTCACATATGCTTGTGCATCGAAACAAAAAATGTTTTCTTTGTGATGTTTGCAACAAATATTTTGCAAAATCGACGTATCTAAAAGAGCATAAAAAAATACACATGGAGAGAAATCGCTACGTGTGCAACTTTTGTGGTAAAGGATTCATTTACGCATTTTATCTAAATACCCACATACGTACTCACACTGGAGAAAAACCTTTTGAATGTGATATATGCAAGAAACGATTCGCTAGACGTTTTAGTGTCACCAAGCACAAAAGGATTCATATGAAAGTTCGTAAAATTAAGAAAACTGCAGATCGCAAAACTAGGAAACAGAAAGCATATTGTGATAATGATTCAAAAAGTGTTGCAGTGCATAAAAAAGAAGAAACAATGATCAATTTGGTGGACCAAGAGGAGACCTTTAATGAAACAGCGACTGCAAGTGAGGGACTTTATGATCAAGTAGATTTAAGTTCTGAAATAGAATTTTCAGATGTAAAAATAGAATTTAAGGATTGATGTATGCGCAATGCAACGAATGCAATGCATGAAATGTAAAGCGGAAGTGCTGAATTATTCCTAATTCAGTGTTTGTTAAGTTTAATTCGAGGTTACTTTGTATTTTGTATTATATCTCAGATTATAATGTATACAATACGCAAATTTGTATTCAAATAGATCATATCAACAAACCTTGTCTATTTCACTTGCATAGAACACTGTACAATGTTCTCGCACAACGGCCGAAGTGCAACAAGCTTGAAAAAACACTCGCATACTTTTGCAAGAACAAGATTTTCAAAAATTCAGTTTGTCGAATCTATTCTTATTTTAAATTTGCATATCGGAATAGCGCATATCTTTCCCGCGTTTATTTCTCTCAGAAGGTGCTGCCTCTAGCCGAAAAATAAAAAACAAGGTGCTTCTGCGCGTCGCAGTGTTCCCAACCCCAACGCGGGCACCTTGCACTACTGCGCATGCGATGCATAAGGCGCTTCATTGGCTGATGTTCGCGCGTTTATTTGAAATGCTAAAAAATACACTTTTTTTATTTATTATTAATTAAGTTATTAATAAAATTTGCATATCCATTTTCATCAATATACAACATTTTAAAAGCATAAATTGGTAAAAATAATTTAAAAAATAAAACAAGATTACATTACATAACATGATACTTTTTATTTACTGAATACTCATTGTATTTTTTAACATAATTCTCAGAATATATCAAAAACCTTCCACGTACCACTTGAACATGTTAAAATATAATTATTATTAATTATTAATGATGAGTAAAAAAATTGTATTTTTTAACATTTCAAATAAGCGCGCAAACGACAGCCAATGAAGGGCCTTATGCATCGCAAGCGCAGTAGTGCACGACGCCCGCGTTGGGAGCACTGCCGCGTCGTCCTTCGTTGATTGAAAACAGAAAATGCATAAACATGACAACAACAGATCCAATAACAGAAATACGCAGAAAAATTCATTTTTTTTAGTCGCTTGAATCAGAAGATCCGGCAGGTGGCATGTGAAATCCTTTGAAAATAAACTTTATGGTATCTTTAAATCTAGAGAGTGATGGAATGGACATCGAAAATAATCGAAAAATGAAGGTTAGAATTTTTGGAGCATTTTTGTTATTCTTTTTTTACCATTCATGTACATGATTTTTTTCCACCTAAATAATATTTTCCTGACTTATGCCAAATCTATCTAATGGTTCTTAATTATTGAATAAAATATATTTAATCCTTTCCAATATTTGTATAGTAGTAGCATATATAAAAACTATTATAGTCCATAACCTCAATTTTGAGTAATTGAAGCAGGGAAAGCTAAACGCTGCTAAATCCACTTTTTGACGAAATTCAGTTTTCTTCAGAAATCATACTTTCTCGCTTTTTTTATTCCTGTGACCTATATTGAATTGGAAATAGTATTATTTAGCGTTTAGCAATTTTTCACCCTAAAGTTTAGTATTTGAATGTATTCAAACATTAAAAAATTTCAAACAATTCAAACTAACAATAAATGAGTGATGTAATACCAAATATTCAATTTTTAAAACAGTTCGACGTTAATCAATTATAGAATTTAAAAAAATATTTAATAATTGGAGATATTACTATCAAAATAAATATATATTGTTTTAATTCCACAAATGTTTTTTTTGTATATTATTAAGTGTTATATTTGCCTATAAATTACAAAAATTGTATATCATATGATTTTCTCAACGATTTATGTAGAAATAAATTTGTTTCTAATCAGGGAAAGCTAAACTGTACTAAATCAATCGCAGTTTTAATTACATTATTAAATGCACATGTAGCACCATCTAATTTCGACACAATTATTTTTAAAATGATCCATCCACCTGCACAAAAAAAATAATTTACTCAATAAAGTTATTATTTTCTGAAATTAAATACTTAGTTAACGAATGTTAAGAATGTTTTTTAATGAAAGGCTGTTTGCAATTATTTAAACAATTAAAAGTATTTTCTCTTTTCATAGGTAAGATGAAGAAAAATCTAGTTTTTTCGATTCTCTTACACTATGTCGCTTATTAATCAGTATTTTCCTATCTCAATGAAATCGATCTGAAAAAATAACTATCCGTAACATTCCTAAAAAAAAAAGTTTAAAATATTATTATTGTTTAAAAAATTACAGTAGAAGTTCTGAAATAAGAAAATACTGCATGATAAGCTATATAGTGTTAGCTGCGTGGTTAATTCAAAAAAAAAATATATTTTCAAGATTTATAGGAGAAAAAAATGTTTAAATAATTCTATCAGAAAATTATCATTCATTAACTGCGTTATTAATTCCCGAAAGTAGTAAATTTTTAAGATTTACAGAGGAAACCCTGTTTAAAGAAATGAATTTCTTTAAATAATTGCCTATCATCGTTGAAAAAAATTAATTTTCCTCATAAAAATCATGGCATTTTTAGGACTTTTTGACAGGTTCCATGGATCAATTTAATGGTTTTCACTGAATTTTATAATAATATTCGAATTTTTTTCTAATTAATTTATAGTGATTTGAATTTGAAATTGTTATTCTCTTTTAATTCGAGGGAATTCTCGATTGATTTTAATGGCTTGAAAGAAGTTTCAAAGCTTTTTTTTCTTATAAAAATTATGGCATTTTGAGGACTTTTTGACAGGTTCCATGGATTAATTTAATGGGGTTCACTGAATTTTATAATAATGCTGGAATATTTTTCTAATTAATTTATAGTGATTTGAATTTGAAATTGTTATTCTTTTTGAATTCGAGGGAATTATCGATTGATTATAATGGTTTGAAGGAAGTTTCAAAGCTTTTTTTTCC
>JAABKJ010006044.1:0-22366 GCA_011634705.1 Andricus grossulariae | reverse complement strand
AAACCCGGATTTAGCTCCCCTGGATTGTGTCCTTCCGAGAATTGACGCCGCGCCGTGGGGATACGTGAGAGGCGTTTTCGGGTGGATTTGCGGTGTGCACTCAGGCGTGACAAAACAGAGAGAGAAACAGGAGAGAGATAAAACAGGAGAAAGACAAAATAGTTCCGAGTATCTGGATTCAACGTCAAGGTCAGCCCCAAATCCGGCGCTAAATCCAGGTTCGACTGTAATACTTTGAAGGGGTGTAGAGTCGGAATCGTTTTAAAAATGCGATACGTAATACTTAAATGAATGAATAATTAATACATGTATTAATAAAAATTATACCTTGAAAAATCTAGAGATTTTAGAAACTAATTATTATATAAGTGAAATTTTTTAAATATTAAATTTTTAATGCTAAATGTAAATTACAAAAGTGAAAGGTAACTTGCTTGTTTGAACTATGTATTTTTATACTTCGAGAACATGTCAGAAACTACCTGGACCTGCTGACTTTTAAATTTTCACATTCGCCATTTTCTATTTTTTAATTATTGGAAGAGTGAATTAACAAGTCAGGTGCGAAACTATACGTGAAAGTCGTAAGAGTCGTGCATAAAATGCTTTAAAAATAGAGCAAGCTGTCAGATATTTTTTCAGAAACTTTCCATACTCTCTGAATTTAAATATTACTTAACTTTTACTAAATAATAGTTAAATTTGACTAACTTTAAGTCAAATTGATGGTTTAATTCTCGCTTCAAAATGTCAAAATTATCAGTAAAAAGCTATTGAAATTTCAGTCTAATTTCACTAGCAGTATATAGAGTAACATGTTGAAAATGTGAAAACCGGAGGGAGAAGTTATCTAATATAAAATTGGAAGAGTTCTAAAATATAATTATAGTCATTTTAAAAAGAAGTTTTAGAAGGTGAAAACTTTTAAAGTAAAATGTACGAAGTTAAATAATTAAAAAATTGATGAATATTTCAAGTTTATCAACTGTGTTCAGCAGTCTCAAATTTTATTTTCAGTTTCACCAATAAACAAGTTACAAATTTTTATTTGACAAATTTCAAACTAAAATATTTAAGATTTTAATAAAACTTCATAGATACAAGATTATGTTTTCGGGCGAAATAACAATTCTTGGAAAGAAATATGTAATGATTCTAAAATTTGACATTCTTTCACTATTTTGAAGTGACCTAAGAGCTAAGTCCAAAAACATTTTCACGTTCAAAATAATAGTGGTGTATTTCTTCCATTCAAACAGAACTAATTTTATGAACAATACTTTTAAAAAATTGTAAATAAGTATCCCACTTAACTCAATACAAAAAACGTAATTTTTGTTGATATGTCAAAAAGGTCTAACTTAATCAGAAATTATTTTTTCTAAAATATTATTCTATATTATTACTTTTTATCAAAAACTGTACACATAAAAAATTCGTAATAATTTTTTAATCCTTCAAATTTTTTTCAATTTTTCAAATTTGAAGAACTTTCAACCCCTCTGTAGGATACCTCAAAAACAGATTAAAGAAAATCTGCTTGCTGCGCTGGCACATTCTCATCGCGCGCTATACCTTTACGCGTTTACGCTGTATTCAGAATTCATGTATGTGTACATAAAGTTCCTTATATTTTCTATTATATTTTGCAATTGTTAACAGGAAACGTATTTTATTGTTTATAATAAATATATTTATGCCCCAGAGGAACGTTTATTCGTAGAAATTTTCGATTTTTGCAGTAAATTCTGCAAGAAGCAGATACTGATATTTGAACAAGATTTGTAATTAATAATTTAATTCAAAATTGTTATAAATAATTCATTAGATAAATACGCAATTATAAATGCTTTTTACTTGAGTATATCTCGAGAGCAAATCTTTATTTTTGTGAAAAATTAAAAATTCGATTCTCAATCGATACCGAAAACCCATTTTCAGCTTGTGAGAGTGTAGCTTCAAAATTCGTGGACGATTTACTCGGAATTGGCTAACTTTTTTAGATAAAAACTTTTTTACCGTCATGCATAAACTCAATATCTCGGCATTAAGTTTTTATTATTTACTTAAACTAAAGATTACATTTTTTATCGCAATCCGCAGGCGAGACTGTTCCAATTTGTGGTTAGTGTCACTTTGAGATTATCGACTGACAC
Source organism: Andricus grossulariae (assembly GCA_011634705.1). NCBI lineage: Eukaryota > Metazoa > Arthropoda > Insecta > Hymenoptera > Cynipidae > Andricus > Andricus grossulariae. The sequence goes on along the minus strand of JAABKJ010006044.1, from coordinate 20,210 downwards.
ATCTATTTCCTCGAAACTGGATAATAATTTCTAATCAAAGTTTTTTAAGCCTAAGACAGCAACACGTCATCTCATAAGTGGACTTTTGTCTTATCTTTAAATGGTGATTTCGATTTTATAGAATGTTTTTTGGCTCTCCTGAAAAATTCAGATTCTGTTAGTTATCTAGCTCTGTAATGTCACCCAACCTTTCAATGGGTCATCCGATTTGAACTAAAAAAAAATAATTCCAATGAAATTCCGCATCAAACTGTAACGGCCATTTTTTGTCAAAAAAATGCATTACTTTTTTTTATTGATAGCATTTTTTTTTAATTTGACTTTTGAAGTATACCATTTTTTAACAAATACTTGCAATCATTTAAAAATAGCTAGCAAATACCAAGCACTTAATTTGAACAATTTATGGACAAAAATACTTTTTTAGTTGAATTAATCAACGTTAATAAATAATTTGTTATTTTATAAATAAATGTTATGAATAATTATCCATATCAGGTATTTATCATGGAATAAATCTTTTTTTTTCAATGGAATCGATCACATATTACTTAGAAAGATAACCTGAATATCATATTAGGTCAATCAATAATAATTTATAATTTTTTAAACAATCTCAATTACAAAATGCACTATTTGCCTATTGGTGGACGTACATACTATGTTCTTTCGACGCAATAACTGTAAATAACTAACTTATAACTTTGTAATGACATTTTGATGAAAACAAACAAATTTTATTGTTAATAACAGTTTTTTGAATCAATTTTGAACAGGTTATGTATTTATAAATAAAAATCCGCTTTTTCACGCAATTAAGTGCCAATTATTTAGCAATGAATTCTTGTTATGATTCAATGACATTTTATAATTCATTAAACAAACATTATTAAAAATGCATCATTTGGCTATTTTCAGCATTTAAACTTTGTTTTTTTTTTAATGTAATAAAATGTCAATAACAATTTTTTTAACTTTTTTTAAAAGCTCTCATAATTATTCACTGATTTCAAAATTCTAAGGAATACTTTTCTAGATTTGGCAGACTGTTGAACTCAAGATTTCAAAATGTTCATTTTCAGTTTCTGCACAGATATTCATCTTTGAAGTGAAGTATCAATTTTCAAACGATCAAAGGAAATGTACCCAAACTTTCTGTCGGCACTGTACGACCCCCTTGGCACATTTTAAAAACATTAAAAACACCTGCTCAAAAAATTTTTTAATCAAAAAAGCAAATAGAAGACATTAACCGATTTCAACAATTCCTGTTGTACTTTATTCAAATGCCAAACCACAACTTTTTTTTGTCATAGTATACGTATTTCAAATTTCAAATTTATAATTTCATTTTTGTAAGCCATCCAAAAATGTTATAATTTATATTTACTGACGAACTTTGACATGTAAATATTGAAAAATACATGCTTTGCAAATTGTTACATATATTTTGCAAAAAATATGAAATTATTCGCTATTATGCGAAAATTCGAAAATTATGCGACTAAAATAAAAGTATACGTTTTGATTTTTGATATGACGTTAAATGGAGTACATTTGGCCCATGGAAACTTTGTGTGACATGAAATTCTTTGCTTGTTGAGCATTATTATGTTTTCATATCAATTTACCTTCGGCTAAGTATATATCTATTAGATCTTTAATTTCATAACCTTATTTAAGTGATTTCTTCACTATTGCATCCATACAACAGATTTCTGGTCCCTCTCATAAATTTCAAAACTCGGTTTCACAATCAGCACCTTTGTGTCACGGTCCTTGATAAAATCTCATTATTAGTTTAATAGCCGAACACTTCTATATGTATAAGCCAAACAGTCGAAAACCATACATGCAGACCTGGGCCTGCTACCACTTTGGGCGTTAGTCATGCTCTCAAATTAGCGATATATGCCTAGATTGTGGCAAACTCGTTCAGAATGCTATCACTTACAAGAGTGGATATCATGATATGAGATACCTGCTAATATACGTCAATGATTGAAAAGTCGGTCGAACTTCATGGTCGCTCGTAAATCAGAATTTAGAACTCAGGTGGGGAGACTCGACCATAATCTCTTATTGAGACATTTTTTTTTCTCTTCCTGTGTTTTTTATTTCAATCAGGATATATAATTATAGGTGTTAATGTTTGTGGGTGTAACAGTTTTGTGGCCATACCAGCTGCAGACAAACAGGTTTTGTGCACTTACTGCAACACACTCGATATGTTTATTATAAAATCCATAGCGTTTGGATAAGCAAGAATTTATAATTCTGGATTATTTCTGCCTAAATTCGCACTCAATTTTTAAATTAAAATATAAAATGAATGCTACTGCAAAGTTTTTTTATTTCATAGTATCAGTTATCTGAAATAATAGAAAAGATTTAGCAAGGATTTTTGGTCATTGATGACAATTCATATCTTAACTTTAGAATTAATATATAATATTTTTGTATAATATATATTTTATATATATTGTAAAATATGTATAAACAATCAAAGCGCTGCATTTTTGTTTAAAAATGCCAACTTCCGACGACAACTAACATGACTTAAAGTTGTTCAAAACTGTAAGTTTAATTTTTGAAGTCAAATGATTTTTTTTTAAATAACCGATTTCGGGTAGAAAACGCTAGCATGCCCTATTATTTCAATAATTTGCTGTTAATTGTTTTTTGTCTACTGACCTAAAATCAATAATTTTTTAATATTGATTTTTATTTTTAAATTGTGAAAAATTGCTTTCAAGCTCCACTGGGATCCGAACCCAGGTCTTTCAGATTGCCGGTCTGATAAGCCCATTATGGTTAAAAAATTGTAAATGTTCTTGGACATATAATGATTTTTTGTTAACAATAGCAATTTTAGACGAAAAACACTAACATAACACATTTTTTATAATTGTTGATCCTCTTTTAAACCTCAATGCGAAGAATATTATCATCAAGTTGTTCCCAAATTTTTAATCTTCTTTGAAATTTATACCGATTTTCGGTAAAAAACGTTAACATAACCTTAAATTGTTCCCGAAATAGTAAAAATCTTCTTTGAAATCCATATCGATATTTCCGGTGAAATTCGCCATCTTAATTTACAATTGTGCACAAAATTACAATTTTGTTCGAAATTTAATGATGTTTTACTAAAAATACGATTTACGGTGTAAAATATCAACATAACCTACAAAATTGTTATAAGTTGTGTATCTTCTTTGAAATGTTTTAAAATTAATTATTTTTTAAAATTAAAAATATAAATTACCAACAAAAAACATTGAAACATTTTTCAAATTACAATGATCTTTGTTTTAAAAATACCAATTACGATGTAAAACAAAGACGTAACCTAAATTGTTAAAAGATTATGCATCTTCTTTAAAATCTATTGTGATTTTTTTAACAAAAACTTCAATTTCCGACAAAAAACATTAACAGCATCTGAAGTTTTTCAAGTTTGTAAATTTTAATATTGTAAACAAAATAAATTATTGGATTTAATCTAATGATTTTTGATAAAAAATACCAATTTCAGGTGAAAGACTCCAACATAACCTAAAGTTTTTGAAAAATTGTGAATATTTTTTGAAAACTAATAATTTTTTTATTAAAAATACTAATAATTCCCAACGAACTTTTAATTTTAAAATAATTAATATTATTTACCGACAGAAAATTGTTCAGAATTGTAAATCTTCCTCGAAATCTGATGATTTTTGTTTAAAATAACCGATTTCGTATATAAAAAACGTTAATTCATTTGGTATGGTAAATTGTGTATAATCTGAAACTATTCAAAAATTGCAAATCGTGTCCGAAAATATAATGATTAAAATATCAGTTTTCGGTGTAAAACGTTAACGTGACCTAAAATTGTTCAAAAATTATGAACCTCTGAAACCTATGATTTTTGTTTTAAAATGTTCAATTCCCGGTAAAAAACGCTAACAAAACAAAAAAGTACATTGTTGAAAATTTTTTAATATTTGAAATCTAATAATTTTTTATTAGAAATACCCATTTCCGGTGTAAAACGCTAACATGGCCTCAAATTGTTGAAAATTAGGAATCTTGATGGTGATTGTGGTTCAAAAATGCTAATTTTCCGTGAAAAAACTAACACTTTTTACCTGAAATTTTTAGAAATAATAGGTTGTATAGAAAGTTGAAGGTAAAAAAAACTAAAAATTTTACGCTGTGAAAAACTGTTCCTAATTATTTTTTCCTAACTATTCCAAAAAGGAAGAAAGTTACTCCGTTTTCGAGTCTGTTTTTGTAATCTTGAAAGTTTTTCAAGTTTTTTGAGAACAATCAGATTTTGTTTAAAAGACATGTAGGAATTTTAGAAGTTTTAAAGCTTAAAAAGCTAAAAGGTAATGTGCTTGAAGTTCTTCACATTTAAATGAACATTTTTTATTAATTGCTTCATAATCTAGAAACAGTGCAAAAATATAATGGTTCATTACATTGAAAATAATGCAATTATAAAAGAAACTTTTAATGCATATTTTTATCTGCAGTTGAAAAATTTCTAGATATAATAGAATTGGGAAAATATATTCGGTTCATTTGAACGTTCAGAACTTTAAATTACAAGGAAAGGTTCATGGTTCTCAGCAGGTAGTTGAAACTCGTCGCCGTTCGTATCGGTTCACCGATACCAACCCGATACGAGACAAAATCGAGACCGGAGTCTCAGAAACCGATACCGATACGAGAAAAAAAACGAAAGTTTTCGATACGATATCGAGACAGTCTAGTCTCGAACGGCATCACTAACCACGTACATGGATGAAGGCTGCTGTGAGGCATAATGCCCACCTGAATGTTTGCTAACTTCAAATCAGCGGCGATGGTTCCTTCGAATTCATTGATATTCAATTCAGACCATAGTTGCTACACATTTTCATAATTTTCTTGCGAACATGGAGCTAAGCCAAGTAAAAATGATTTTTTCATGCCGGAATCCTTGCATCGCTTTGCGGAGATTCCCTGATCATACCTTGATCTTGCCAGTACACATGCTTCGTTTTCCGTTGACTGTATGGAAAGGCAAAGTTTGAAAAATTTGCCATCTCCATCAATTCCAAATTCTAAATGTATCCGAGTGACTTGTCGTTTTTCTTGGATGTACTGAATGAAAGCACTCAGATCTCTACAATATACTACTCCGTCAGTAGCTTTGGAAACTTCATCAGATTATACATGCACGAAGTCATACTACTTATAGCTAAAGTATGCGTCAATGGAGTGGGTTTTGGCTGCAAGTTTTATCTTTAACTCAGGTTCAACAACTTTTCTGTTTTTCGCAGCCACACATAGAGCTGAAGCGATTCCTAAAGTTACATTATTGCTCAGGTTGTAGTTCGGTTGTATTTTTGAAAAATCCTCTGCTGAAATCAGTGGCCGCTTGAAAATCTTTCTGAATTTTTGTTTGCAAAGCTGATTTGAAGCGGCGTTCCATCACTTGGTTAAGTTAATTGTAAGTTTGATGTTTTCAAATATTTTTCTCCGGTCACTTTTTTCTTTATTATTGACGAAATTACTTGACTCTTTACATTCGGCGGTGCTTCCATCAAACAGGTAGTCAGATTTTTTACCCGGGAAGATGAATTGCATTGATGAAGCTTACGTTTGGCAATGACGAAAAACAGAACTTGCAGCGTTTCTCAACAACTGGAGATTTTGTTTGACCTGAGCTAAGGAAATATGAAAATATGGAATACGTAATATGATTTAGGACAGGATTATTAATAATTTGGTCACATTTTATTAACTTATCGGTAATTATATTATTCGAAATATCTGAAAGTGGGTCTTTCCCTTGAGATAATGTATTCATCTGAACAAAATTTGCATTTTGCAGGGTTCTAGCCAGTTTAAAAACTTTACAATAGCATTTTAAGTTTTCTTTTGATGTTGTAGTTTTCATGAGTGGCTGAAAACTTGACAAGCCTGGAAAATTAATATGCATTTTTACCCCAGTTTTTCCTTTATGCTCCAGGTAAACTGTCATTGTCCGTATAGTTTTTAAACAAAGCTTCCAAGTCAGACTTTAATTGTTTTCTTTATACGAAACATTTGTTTGGTTCTTCCAAAACATAGTAAACAAACTTTATTACGATTTTCATCATGTGTGTACGCGTGATCTTTCGACATTTTCGTATGTTATACACAATATTTCACAGTTACACTATTAGTATAAATAAACTGAAAATAAGGCTATAAACAATTCAAGATGGGATCTTCGGTAATGTAGGATTCATTTCTACAGATAAATGATAACCTTCGATAAAAGATAAATCAGTTATAATCAATATAAAACCGTGAAAACCCCAAGTTTTCCTCTAAAAATTGAAAAATAGAGCTTGAAAAAAAATAAAAAATAAATAATAATAAGCAAAGATTTCAGTTTTCATTGGAAAATAGTTGAGAGATATGCTAGATACAAAATCTAGAAAAACATTTGCAGTGTTCGCACCTTTGGGTTAAAGTCATTTCAGACAAACCGTGTATAAGAGGATGTGGAAGGGTTCGACGCGTCTCGAAGACGCGAACAAATATATCAGATATAATATTGTAGTATTCCTAATATAAAGAAAGTTTGTCTCATATAAACACAATAAACCGTTTTTTTTAACTTCATAAATTGGTACTAGTAAGTCATATAAGGTTCCACTATAGGTCGAGCGATTCGTCTCGAAGACGCGAAAAAATACATCAAATATATTATCGTGGTATTTTGAACATCAAAAAAGTTTTTCTCATATAAACATTGTAAATTTTTTCTTCTTCAAATTTCTAAACACAAAAAAAAACTTCTTAATGGCGGATGCTGATCTAGCTCAAAATTCTATCAGACCTGGAAATCAACTGTGGTCATAATTCGTCCAAATATTATCCATTTGACACATTTCAAGATATGGTAAATAAAAAAGGTTACAAGGGAACATTTTTTTAAAATGGCATCTTCGAGTTCCTGGGGTCGAATTATATCGAAATATGTCAAAAAAGTAGATTTAAAAATTTGGATCATTACAAACCTCCCTCTATGCCGAATCAAAACTTCAAGTAATGATAAGCCAATAATGGTTTTAACAGCAATGATTGCTAGATTTTCGAGGCATATATCTTTACACCACTTTTTTTTAGATAGAAATAAATTATATACCGCAATTTAAAAAAGGAAACATTAAGTTTATTGAATTGTTTCCACTGAAAAATGTTTACTTTTGATGAAATATTATAGCAACTATTCTATGATATAAATTATTTGATTTTTATGCATATATTGAATAGAAGCTATATGCAATCAATCTCCTAAATAGAATTTTGCGGAATTTTATCATTATATTATTTCGTTCTATTCTTGCGAACCACGTAATAAACGTAAAGAAAGAGGTGTTAATGTTGCCAGTGGAAAGCGACCAAGCACACCTAATTTTAGTACATTACGAAATTTGAGGAATTATAATGCACATAAAGCACAAAGCATAAAACGTAAAGCACGCAGTATATTAATGTTTCCCGATAAAACTGCTCGTGATTTGTCAGCATCGATTATTATAGATAGTTCCAGTGAATTATGAGAATCTCATACTCATCTGTCAATAATCACTTCTCAAACATTTATGATGAAGCACTCATAAATTCAGGAGTTGTACGCGCAATAATTTATAGCTCATGTTTGCACCATACCCATTTTCAAATTTATCATAACATGAAATCAGGCCTGAAATTTGAGAAATATATTATTTCATGATACAAAAACTTTTGTTAGTCAGGGAAAGTCAGGGATTTTGAAGAAAAAAATTGTGAAACAGAGGGAATTTTTATGAAAAGATTTGGAGTAACTGCTAAGAATAATCAGGGCTCCCACACAGTCACTTTTAGTCACTTTTTAATCTCTTCTTAAAAATAGAGACTGTATAATCACTTTCTTAAATGAAAAGATCACTTTAGTCACTTTCTTTTCTATAAATTAATGGTTTAACCACTATTGAATTCACGGCTATCCCTATTTCTAAATTTTCTTCAATTGCTTTCAAATCTTTTGGCTATTTAAAATAATTCAAAGAAATTTTTCAACAGATTTTAATCATTTGAAGGCATTCCAAAGGATTTTAAAGATGTTATGGTATCTTTCAAAAATCTAAGGAATTTTCAAGAGCTTGAAAAAGTTTCAAAAAATTTTCAAAGAATTTCAAATCTTTTAGGTCATTTTAAAAGACACCAAGAAATTTTTAATAGATTACAATAATTTGAAGGAATTTCAAAGGATTTGAAAGATATTAGAGTATTTTCAAAATTCCAAATAATTTTCGAGAGCTTTTGAAAGTTTCAGAGATTTCAAAAAAGTTTTTAAAGGATTTGAAACATTTTAGGGTATACTTAAAAGGTTTTAGGACATTTAAAAAGATTTCAAGGAATTTTTAACTGATTTCAATAATTTCAAAGAATTTCAAAGAATTTAAAAGATTTTATGGTGTTTTAATTCCAAGGAATTTTCAAGAACTTTAAAAAATTTCCAGGGATTTCAAAAGATTTCAAAGAATTTGAAATATTTTAGTTAATTTTTAATTGATTTCAATGATTTGAAGGGATTCTAAAGTATTTAAAACATTTTAGTGTGTTTTAAATGATCAAACATAATTTTCAAGAGATTTAAAACATTTAATTCGCGAAGGTATTGAACGATTTTACAGGACTTAAGTATATTAGCTTCAAGATATTTTAAAAAATTTAAAGGGATTTTGTACGATTTCCAGAGAATGCAATGATTTTAAGGAATTTAAAATGCTGTCAAGGTATTTTAATACATTTTCCAGGATTTTAGGGTATTTTTTAAAATTTCAAGGAATTTCCAAGAATTTACAAATATTTCAAGGGATTTCAAAAGATTTGACAGGACTTGAAACATTCTAAGTATTTGTAATAGATTTCAATAGTTTAAAGTGATTCTGAAGGATTTGTAAGATTTAAGGGTATTTAAAAAAATGTCAACTAATTTTAAAGAGCTTTTTAAAAGTTTCAAGAGATTATAAAAGATTTCAGGGAATTTTCAACTGATTTCAATAATATGAAAGGATTTCGAAGAATTTAAAAGGTTTTAGAGTATTTTTAAAAATTCTAAGTAATTTTCAAGAGCTTTAAAATGTTTCAAGGGATTTCAAAAGATTTCAAGGGATTTTAGGTTATTTGAAAATATTCCAAGGAATTTTCAACTGATTTCAATAATATGTCAGAATTTCGAAGAATTTAAAAGTTTTTAGAATATTTTTAAAAATTCTAAGTAATTTTCAAGAGCTTTAAAATATTTCAAGGGATTTAAAAAATTTGAAAGGATTTGAAACATTCTAAGGTATCTGTAATAGGTTTCAATAATTTGAAGATATTTCAAAGTATTTTAAATATTTTAATATATTTTAAATAATTACAAGTGATTTTCAAGAGATTTAAACAAATTAAAGGGATTTGCAAAGATTTTAATGGTTTTAAGAGATTTGAAATAATTTGCATGCAGTTGTAAAGAGTTTCTTAGAATTACCGAAGGTACTGAACGATTTTACAGGACTTAAGTATATGGTTTTAAGATATTTTAAAAGATTCCAAGGGATTTTATAAGATTTTTAAAGATTCCAATGATTTCAAGGAATTTACAAAGCTCTCAAGGTATTTAAATAAATTTTCCAGGATTTCAGGAAATATCGAAATATCAGGATCACAAGAAGTGAGGAATTTCAAAGATTTGAAGAGATTTTCAAATATTTCTTGCAATTCATTTGAAATTTAGGCTGAATACTTATTAAGTTGTACTGAATTCTTATAAATTCTTTGGAATTATTTAAAACATTTTTAAATACACTTGAATTCTTCTAAATTCACTCAATTCTACTAAATTCAATGGTTTTTCGTAGTTTTCGTTTAATTCATCTTGAAATCTTTTAAACTCACCTTGAATTCTTAGGAATTTCATCAAATCCTTTTGAATTCCCTTGGAATTTTCTAAACTCATTTCAAACTTACTGAATTAAATGAATTTTCTCATATTTATGCATTGTTTTCAATTCACTTTATTTTTTCAAAATTCCTCTTAAATTTTTATGAATTTCATCGAATTCTTCTCGTTTGCCGTAAATTCCTCTACTCCAATTTTACTAAAATCAATGGAATTTTTACGATTTTTGGATTTTATTCCAATTCATTTAAATTCTTTTAAATTTAACTTGATTTGCTTTGAAGTCTCATCATTCGAATTCTTTTGAATTATTTTAAATTCAAAAGAACATTAGTCACATTATTAATGCATATTAATCACTTGTAGTCACTTTTGGTCACCTTTTCACCTTTTTCAAGTAAATGACAATAATACGAGTAAATTGGATTTTATAGTGTAAAGTAAAATATAAATCATTTAAATATTTAAATTAAAAATGGTTTTATTCCATTTATAAAAGATTCTATTTTAAAAATGTTACAAGATTAGAATTTTGGCCTTCAAGTATTAATTATCAGGGAAAATGAAAAATTATACCAGGAAAAGTCAGGGAATTTTGAAAATTTTAGCTTTTGAAATTGAATCACTTTGATTCTGAAAAAAGATAAATCATTATTCAATCAAAACTGAGGATGGCGGAAGTAAAAGTTAGCAATTTAACATTACCGTTTACTTCACAGAGCTGATCGATCATCGTCTTTACGATTCGGTAAACAAGACCGAGAAATTTCCTAGTGAAATATTGATTTCAGAATTTATTAATAAATAATGCAGTTCCAGAAAGTGCATGTTGGATTTTTTGAAGACTTCGAAAAAAAAGCGTAATTTTACGTGTGATTTTGAAAATAACCTAAATATTGTTGAAATGACAAAATGGTCTTTAGAATTGTGGTACTTAAAAAAATATATCTTTTATGACGAAGACCATTTTTGTTAGTCTTTTGAGTTCCATAACTAGTATCTGACGAATCCTTAAACATAAACAATTATTTTGTTGAAAAATGTGCATCTACAAAAAAATATTGCTACATGAATTGTGTGTAAATGATATTCTGGTTGTAATTTATTAAAGTTAAAAGTACTTCCATTATTATCCATAGAGTCTTATTTTTTATTGTGTAAATAAATTTTTTTCCGCATATCACTTTCAGTGATTTATATTAAAAATTATCTTAAAAATCAGGTTCCAAATGGAAATCTTGTAATGTATTATACCTATATTTCAACAAAGAAAGGTTTTGTTGAAAATTCAAATTTTTTGGTTGAATTCAACAGTTTTTAATTCTAACATTTGATCAACTTATACATTTTTTGGTTTAAAAATTAATTTTTATTGGTTGAAAATTCAACTGCCTGTTTGAAAATGTAACTTCTTTGTTAAAAATTCACTTTTTTTGTTTGAAGATTCATCTCGTCGGTTGAAATTTGTATGTTTTTATTTTTGAAAATTCGACTTTTTGGCTTGAAATTTCAAAAGTTTTATCAGATAAATACTTTGTTCAATATAAACGAATAAATTATTGTTTCAAATTATTATTTATTTAAGATTTTCTCCGAATATGTAGCATACTTCACACTCTTTCCCCTAGTCCCCCCTTTATACTTTTTTAAAAGAATTCCTCTTTTCCCCCTATTTTCAAGAAACATTCACCTTTTCTCGTACTTTTTTTTTTTTTTTTTTGCTTAAATGCGAACAGAATTAATAGAAAACAATATGAAAATTCAACTATTAATTGTTAAAAAATAATCTTTTTAATTGAAAAGTCTACTATTATATCTTTATTGGTTCACAGAATTCATATTTTTGGTGAAAAATTCCACAGTTTAGTTTAAATTTTTTTTCTTTCTTTACTGAAAAATCTTTCTTAGTTGAAAATTGATCTTTTTCGTTTAAAAATGTACCTCTTTTGGTTCAAATTGCAACTGTTTGGTTGAAAAAAATTCTGTTTTTGTTTAGGATTCAACTATTTTGTTGAAAATTCGTGTTTTTTTGGTTGAATTCATATGATTTTGATTTTAAATCAAAATATTTTTTGTTGGAAGTATCAACTAATCCGTTTTCCGTTAAGAATGCATTTTTCAATTCGACTTTTCTATTATAAATTCGCTTCTTTTGCTTACAAGTGTAACTATTTGGTTTAAAATTATTGTTTCTTTTTTGAAAATTCAACTATGTGGTTGAAACTTCATCTTTCTTGGCTGAAAATTAAATTTTTAGTTGAAAATTCATCTTCTCGTGTTTAAAAGTCAAATTTTTTCTAAAAAATTTGACTCTTAACTTGAAAACTCAACTCAACTGTTGAAAATTCGTCTTCTTGGGTTTGCACATTCATCTATTTTGGTAGAAAATTAATCTTTTTTGTTTAAAAATTTATTCCCCTATTTTCGTGAAAAATTTCCGCTGTTTTGAGAGTATTTTGGGCTGTGAAGTCTGATATAGATTTCAGCTTTAAGTAAAAATATGAATAATAGGTATAAAACATCCAAGGACAAGCTACAACTTTTCTATATGACATTTTCCCGCGCATATTTGTTATTGTGAAACGAATATTTCTCGATAATTAATTTTGAAAACATAAAAAAAAAAAGATAACATTTGGCCAATTTTCGAGCTCATATTCGTAATCAACGTAGTTTCCTGTTACCATTTTCTGACACTCGAGAACCTGCCATTGTCCAAAAGAAAAAAATTGGATGGAATGAAGAGAAGCCAATATAAAAAATGGGGTTTCCCATAGATTCGGTTTTAGTTACATTTATTTCTTTAATTATTATTAGCTATTGTGGTTTATAATTTTCCAGAATTCATGAAGCACGCCAGAGTAATGTTTCACTGAAAAGATTTAAAATTTTAAGATTGCGGCAGACTTTTTCGGAAGGCGCCTTTTGACAAAAGTGTCCGTTTTTCGCATTCGTTGCCAAAAATCGGACAGCCACTTTCCGCTTCGATTCCTTTGATGATGACCGACGAAATAAATTGGAGGCACAGTCGAGTCACGTTCAATACCATTTTACTGCAGAAACGTCACAAAAGACTACTTTTGTCAGACCTATTTATATCGCTGATCCTATATTCGCGAACGCCCCCATTCTCTTAGTTCCTTAGAGGAGCACTTCAGGTAAAAGAGAAATAAATAAAGTCAACCGTTTCGTTTGACCAATACCTATTTTTCTCGGAGCTTATGATATATGTCTTATAATTAATTGCCATCTGAGTAACCTTTAGATTTGATGTCCTAGTTATTTATTAGTGTTTGATAAGAGGATTAAGATAATTTACTAAGAGGTACATTTTCCTGTGACAAGAACTATATTGGACAATATTGCGGTGAAAAAAGTATTATTTCTGAACTAATTGTTTGTTTAATATTCAGTCTAACAAACTGAAACTACTCGAAACAATTTGAAACTATTGTTGTCCGGAAACCCGTGTTCGTGATTGGATAAAGTTTTCATTTTTTTGGCTATTTAAAAAAAGAGTCTGCAAACTTCAGGATCATGAGAAATGCAAGGTTATATAAATGTTATGCTAAATAATAATATTAATAATAATAATAATAATCAATGGAACAAAGATCTTCTGCACTTTAAAATACAAAATTTAGTTTGTTCAGTTCAAGAAACATAACAGAATCCAAATAGTGCACGTTATTTAAAATAAATGTTTCAAACCACAATCATACAAAAAAATTGCATATTAACTATATAAAAGGGTCTAATTTTTAAATTTTTTTATAAATTTATGACGTTGGCTGAGCTACGAATAATATGAGTTTTATAAACTCGATTAAAAATAAAAATTACATTTTTTAATTTTATATATTTTAACAATTAGAAAGTTTCAACTAAAAAATTTTTGGTAATAATTTTCAGAGGCCGAAGAGATTCTTTTCAGTCATCATTAAGCAGAAATCTAAAAAAAATACACTTTTTTTCTGTACTATTTCAATTAAAAAACCTGGAAGTAATGTGAAAAGTTTCCTTGGAACTTTTTAAAATAAAAAGTTTTAAAAGTTATTTTAACGTTTAAGCGATAATTCAAATTTTTTGATAAACTATTTAAAATTTTTTAAAAGGAATAATAATTTAAACATTTCAGCACCCAAAATATGTCTATTCGTGCTTGAATATGATTTTTATTAAATAAATGGAAACCGTTCTTCAAGACAAACCTTAGCCTCAAATTAAAGAACCCAAAAATTAGTTGTGATTTTAGCAAACATTTATTTTTCCTACATTTACGGATATTAGGAATTGAATTTATGCCTCCAGGGTGTCTACTCAAATCCTGGAAAAAATTCCCTGGCATATATATTAAAATATTTTGATAAGCATATGAAATCGCTATTTAGGTACGTGTTTATTAAATTTCATATGCATTCATGATAATCGCTCAGATAACTCCATTTTACACAAAATTAAAATAAGATTAGCAGTAATTTTCAATTCTCAATAATAAAAAATGATACCTTCTTAGAATTAATCAAAAATAAAATTGGATTTTAAGTCAAAACGTTCAATTACGTAAATAAATGACAGACCTGACCTACAATCGACTGTACTCAAATTAAATTTCTACCATTCCGGAAAAATTTTGGGAAGAGTTCCACATGTGCGTTGCACTTTCATCATAAAAAGTAATTCAATCGATGAATTATAGATTTTTACTTCAATTGCGAATATTTGATAAGATTTAAAGAAATGAAAGCACTTTGAGTTTTCAAGCACGCTGCTATGCCGACCTGTATATTATATTTAATACAAAGTGTACAGCTATTCATATTTTAATGTATATTAAATTTCAACTACCGTGTATGCAAATGACTTCATATGCATTTGTATTAACTTTAATACAGATTTTTATAACAGTGTAATTTTTCATAGTACCGAGCCATTCAAATATTTCGCATTTTTTTAAACAATAGACTCGAAATATGCATAAAGTTTCGCGAGTTTATTATACATAATTTTTCTCAGTCTCTAAAGTCCATGAATTTGAATAATAATTCAAACAAATTTTTATTTTATCTTATACTCAAAAAACGGTGCATATTTAGGTGAAATTAATGTAGGTACTATATTAAATGCAATTTAAAATGCATTAGGTTCCTAGAAATGTTGCATTTTGAACAAGATAGATGAATTTTCAACCAAATAGCTGAAGTTTCGACCAAAAAGATGAATTTTGAAATAAGAAAATTAATTTTCTATCAAAAAATACGATTTTTCAACAAAATAGATGAATTCTCAACCATATAGTTGAATTTTCAACTAAAAAAAGACACATTTTAAACCAAATCAATTTTGAACTGATAAACATCAATTTTATACAAAAAATGGAATAGTTAAACTGTCAGTGAAAAAAATTAATTTTTAATTTTTATGAATCTTCATCTGGAATAGTTGAATTTTAACCGAAAAAGATTAATTTTTAATTAAAATGATCAATCTTTCACTGAAATAGTTGAATTTTCAACCAAAAAGAGAAATTTTCAACCAAGAATATTATTCAACCAAGAAGATTAAATTCTACCAAATAAGATGAATTTTCGTCAAAATACATGAATTTTCAACGAAAAAATTTAAATTGTCAATCAAAAATTGAATATTTAAATTTCCGGTTAAAAAAATTAATGTTCAACCAAAGAGATGAATTTTCAATTAAAATGATGGAATATTCAATTGCAATAGTTACATTTTATATACGCTTTTGCTACTTGTCCTATATAAAAAATATGCTCGAAAATGTATTTACCTCGCGCTACGCGCTCGTTCATTTTATTTCCCACAAATTTGTGCACAGATCCTTTTAAAATTAAAGATCAAAGCATCAACAACTGTAATTTGATGATTGTGAATTCTCTTTTGTTAAAGCTCCTTCAGCTTTAGCGAGTACATTCTTATCGCGTATATCGTGCTTTGCACTCGATTTTGTCAAAAATGTGAACTTTTCTACATTATGTTCAACACTATTATATCAAATGTATATTATATTTATTTCTGTACCTCGATCTGGTACTGCTTATTCAGATATTGCAAAATAATGTAGGCATTTTATTTTTCATGATGAAAATGATCAAAATCTTAGCATTTCGTTTTTATCGAAAGATTTAACGGGGATAATGTTCAAATATATTTAATAACTACCAAAAATGTCACTGAAAATTTCCTAATTTATCAGAAAAGAATTTGTTGAAAATGTTGAAAATTTGTGAAAAATATATAACTTTTTAAATTTTTATCAAAATTGAAAATGCCATTTGAATAATTTGCAAGTTTTCTTGTCGTGTACAAGAAACTTTGACAAAAATTTCGGAAACTCTTTAAAAAATTTTGTTTCCAATTCGAAAAATGCTCTTACTTTTTGAATTGTGATCTAATTTAAAAATGTTATAAGGATAGTTTCGAAATATATTTGATATCTAGTAAAAATTCTGGTTGAAATTCTTCAATCTATCCAAAAAATATTTTTTTCCCTATTTCATTTTAAATTTTCAAAATATTGAGAAGTATATAACTTTTTGAATTTCTATCGAAATTCAAAATTTCATGAGAATAATTTACCAGACTTTCTCTCATCCGAAAGAAACTTGGACAAAAATTTCTGAAACTTGATAAAAAATTTTTTTTCAGATATTGAAAATCCTCTGAATTATTTAATTTTTTCGGAAATATCTGGTTAACGAATTTAACCTTCGTTTTAGGACGCTTAACAATTTTCTCAAAGGCTAACTCGATTGGAGAAATCCTTCAAAAGTTAGCGTGGCTACAACATTCAGGTAACCATACATTCAGACATACATACCGACATACAGGCAGATAGACACCTACAAAATTTTATGATTTTCGGACTCTTCAAGTGAATGTTTTCAGTTTGATCTTTTGAATTTTCTGGAGTTCTTTATCGAAATTTTCAAATGAGGAATTTTAATTTAAACAATTCATTTCTAAAATAGAACATTATGATTATTTAATAATAAAGGAAACAATTATGTTCTTAACTTTTTGACCAAATTTTAAAAATGACGAAAATTTCTATTCATAATCTCTTGACTATATGGTTTTTAATATTAAGAAATAAAGCTGTTCTTAACATTTTACTGTCACGCCAAAATTTGTAAACTTTTTCACACTTTCAAAGAGATGAGAAAAATAAAATTATGGACAAAAACCTAGAATATCTTAATTTACGAAGAATATACATTGTCGATACAGTAACAAAAAAAAAGTGCCGGTAATAAAATTTCTGGGAAAATTTAAAATTATTTAGATTTTATTCTTAGTTTTATTTCAAAACATTAACTTTAAACTTTGAAGATTTTGAAATATGTTGAAAAAGAATCTGGA
This sequence comes from Andricus grossulariae, assembly GCA_011634705.1. Classification (NCBI taxonomy): domain Eukaryota; kingdom Metazoa; phylum Arthropoda; class Insecta; order Hymenoptera; family Cynipidae; genus Andricus; species Andricus grossulariae. The sequence continues at coordinate 2,863 of JAABKJ010006044.1, read as the reverse complement.
AGATTTTAAAACAAATTTTGAATTGTTTCTTAAGATTTCAGGGAAAATTTAATTTGATTTTTTAATTTGATATATTAATGTTTAGAAAATATTAAACAAATTTCAAATGATTTTCTCAAATTTCGCAAAAGAATGTCAAAGATTTTAAAGCATACTTTTTCCATTTTGCAAGATAACAAGATTTTATAAAAATTCAAATTATTTGAAAAGATATTTAGATATTTTCAAAAAAATTTTAAACATATATATTAAAAGTGGTTCTTTATTTTTAAAAAATAATTTTAAGAGAATATTTAAAAAGATTTTAAAACATTGCGAAAGATTTACAAAATTATCAAAAACGAATCCGGAAGATTTCAAGACATTTTTAGGAATAATTTCATCCATTTTAAGAGATATTTGAGAATATTAGAAGTTTTGAAGAGATGAAAACTATTTTAAAACTTTGAAAAATTTATCAAGTATTGTTCAATTTTATCCAGGCTTCACAAAATCCTAATTATCTGTTAAACTCAAATTTTTCCTAAAATTTGGTAAAATCCTGCAAAATAAACAAAATTCTTAGAAATTTTCTAGATACTGAGAGAGCTAGGAGAATTATATTTATATAACTTCAAAGCAAATAAACAAAGAAACTTGAAAAATAAATACCTATTAGAATTTTTTATTTTTTATTAAAAATTATTTTCCTTCAAATTATAATTTGCCTAAAGTTTCTTTGTTTGGTTGAAATTTTAATTATTTTGTGAAAAATCAAATATTTGTTGAAAATTAATCTCTTCTGGTAGAAAATCTTTGTTGATGGAAAATTCTACTATTCTTTCGAAAATGCAATATTGAATGCCGTTGCTCCGTATACCAAAATTTCTGTACGAATAACCGCATTTTTTCGACAGGAATTAATACCGGGAGTTGGAAAAGGGTCTATTTATACCGAAATTTCGGTACAAATAGCAAGATTTTTTCGGTAAACATAGGCATTACTTTAAGAAATATTTTAAGGAATAAATACAAGAAATATACATTTTAAAATAAATAATCGCAAATTATAAATAAAAAGATGGGTCACTTAAATAAAGCAAAAACTGAATATTTTAATACTTTAATTCTTGCTTTTTATTTTTAACCTATTATTTTAGAAGAAAAACTTGGTGGGCATAAATACCACAGATGTTTTAGTGCATCAGTTTTTCCTTAGAATCCACAAATCTCGAGAATACTTATTCCATTTTTTTAAAAAGAAGCAAAAGTCCATGTCTATTTAAAGAAAACGTCGCAAAATTAGTCATTCCTTCGATAAAGAATGATTTCACTTTCTTCGCTTCAACTATTAAATGAGTGTGCTGTATATAATCTAATATAAGTTTAAAGTTCGTACATTAATTTATAATCAATATTATGAGTTACGATCTTACATTTATGATTAATTCTTTGGTTATAATTAAAAAAAAGAGATGTTTCAATTGGGACAAATGAATAATTTGCAATAATATGCGTTATTAAAGTTATATATAAACATGTCCTATAGATCATACTTATCATAGTGCTTTATGAAGAATTTTGATAAAAGGAAGATGATAAACTCGTGGCGACCTCCAGATCAGAATTATCATTTGCATAATTCACAACAACCCGCATTTGTTTTGCAAATGTTGACGAGTGTTTGATTAAATATACCTCTGAGTATATGAGAACAAACAATACAATTGTTGTGAATGCTGAGATCTCGAGTCATCGATCTGACTTTGTCACAACCTCAGTTGTCAATTTAGTCGGATGTGACTCATGTCGAGAAAAATGTGAGAATGGTGGTGCATCCATTCCATTCTCGCATTACCGGAATTATACTATCAGCCATTTATAGCTGACATTTCCTGGTTGATAGCACAGACCATCGAGAGTTGACTCCAACTTTTAGTCAATGGAAAATTGCTTCTACAGGAGGGAGCAAACTTTGACCCTTTTATGCATCACTTATACTATCTATCCAAAAAATATAGAGACCTCCATTTTTTGTACAGATTGTAGTGATAATCTCACCAGAAAACAAATTCTAAACATATAGGACAAAGTATATGTTGCAGATGAAGGTTTTGCATATACTGATACAGTGTTTTGAGATTTGGAGTCGATTAGTAATTATTACCTGATGAGTGAGAGGTTTAAAAGTATCATTATCTTACGATTATTTCAGAATACTTAACTTTGAATGGCTGTTAGTCCTTGAAAATAAATTACAAAGAATCTGCACAAAATTTATGAATTTCTTTGATCCTTTCTGTGTACAATTATAAGTTTTAGAGTTAGAAATAATTATTTGTTATTAAATTATGAACAAAGGAGTAGTGAGGTGTCATCTCCGAAACTAAACAACGTACGGAGATAGTTCTTGAAGCAGATTTAAGATTTTTGGCTTCTGGAAATGGTATATGCAGTGTAAATGAGCAGGAAGTTGTCCTTAAATGTTTAAAAAAATTATTTCTTTGTTTGGAAAATAGAAAGGGTTTTCTGATTATGGAAGCAACCGCACTCACAGCAGGAGCCCTTGCATATTTTTGGCACGCGGGTATGGCTTTAAGGTTACGACCCAGTGATAGTTTCGCACCTCCGAGAGCATCTATCACAAGGACAATTACTTTGACCGAATATTTTGGGAACAGTCATTGCAGCTCCCTTTCAAGGCCTTGATACCTTTCCTCCAAGTCTTTCTCCTTGGCAATGATGTTGTATTCGGACGGAGCCGAGAATTCCATCACGAATATAGTTCGTTTCTCGAAGTCTTGGAAAACAATGTCAGGCCTCGAGTGTGCAACGGAGACTGCTGTCCGAAAATCGTAGTTCCAGAAAATTTGGCACTTCTCGT
>JAABKJ010006043.1:0-22367 GCA_011634705.1 Andricus grossulariae | reverse complement strand
ATATGCATATACTAAATTTACTGTACGCTGGTATACTAAATTTAATTTCATGTTGTGCATTCTTGCTTCCATTACATCCATACTAAATCTAGTACAGATTTTTCTAACAGTGTAACTGATTTAGACTTCTTCAACGAATCATACAACATGATCCTAGATTCACTATGTTAAGTCCGCTTCTATCTCGCGTCTGATTATTTCTATCTACGTTCATCCGTTAATTTATATGCCACTTCGATTTTCATACCTTTCGATTCTTAAATTATTATTATTCAATTACTTATATTTTATTATAAAGTATTGCTAGTTCTTACGTCCATGCCCTTTAGAAGGGTTCCTACGCATTCGCCAAGGCATCATTCTTCAGATAATGACTGTTAGAAAAATTTGTATTTGATTTAGTATACATGTAATGGAAGCAAGAATGCACAACATGAAATGCAATTTAGTATACCAGCGTACAGTAAATTTAGTATATGCATATACTGAATATAGTATGCACGTACATGAAATTTAGTATACGCGTATACTAATATACATGCACACGAAATTTAGTATACGCATAACATATACTAAAGTCAGTATATACGTTTCGTTTCGCGTGGGTTCCGTCTTCATCATCCGTAAACATGATGAGATGAAAAATGAAATGAAAGAACAAAGTTTTAATTTTCAAATAATCATATGGTTAAGCTACATTTATGTTAATAAATTCAACATACCTTTAAAGCGAAGATTTCGCATATCCTCGCAGAAAGATGCCGAACCGCTAAATATAGTAAACACGTATATGAATTTTAGTATACAGAAACTATGAAATTCATATACGTGAAAGCAACTTACTGTACACTTTATAAATTTAATATACATATAAATTCATAGAAGAAATTTAGTATACCTAAGTATAATAAAATTACAAAGTGTAATGCATTTGGTAAACATATAGGAAATTTAATATGCCCATGTATACTAAAATTGCAAACATTTCTAACAGTGTGTTCTCAATATAGCGAATGCTCATATCTTAAGATGGAGACGGAGGGTGCACACTCCGTCATCTCTATAAATTTAATTTTTGAACATAACTATTATATATATTTTTCAACATCGAATAGTAAAAATACTATACAAATTTGACATACTTCGTCACCACAAAGGTAAATTTATAATTTATCAGAAACTTATTCATAGACTCACTAACTAAGCATCCATTCTCATAAATACGTATTCAATTTTATTTTCGTATAATTGATATATTACAGTTCCTAATTATTTAAAAAATGAGCATTCTAGTTATATCGAGAATTACTATTTTAATACGTTTTTTGAAAAAATTTCGATTTTATATATCCGTTTATGGTTCCAAAATACTAACTAACTATCTGCGAAATGATAAAGTTATTATAATTTATTATTCTATTAATTTTAACATTATTTTAAATATATTTTCTTACATAATATGTTTCTAATCATTCATATTTCATAATAGATAATCTGATGAGGGAATCGGTCTGATTCCGAAACGTCATTTTTGTGTACAAAATTCTGAACAAATGGTCTGGAAAAAGTCGATGACATAAGGTTTTTCCTTGCAAATTTCAAAGAAAATAAGTATTATCAGTTTGTTTTTAAATTTATATGTATAATTTTTATAATATTCTGGTGAAAATTACAAAAGATTTTTCAATATTTCGGATGTGTCAAAAAATAATCTAGAGGGTTTTAAAGAAATTTATTTTATAGGATTTTACAATATACTAGGACGAATTCGAGTATTTTTAAAATGTGCTTAGAAGATTCGAAGAAATCAAGAAATATTTGATTAATTTTCGGAAACATTTCTAAGTTTTTAAATATTTTCAATCTATTTAAAACATCTTAAATCCCTAAAAATATTTTCAACTAACTCGAATTTTTAAAAAAATTTAAAAAATGATTTAAAATGTAAAAAAATTGTCTTATACTTTTCTAAATTTTCTCATGATTTTTAAGAAAATTTGTTTATTCTCTTGAAACCTTTGGAAATTTTTTTAAAGCTTCTAAAGTTTTTTTTTTAATCTCTAAAATATAAATTTCTAAAAATGTTTTAAACATTAAAATTCTTTTTGAATCTCTTTAATTCTTCTAAATATTTCTTGAATTTACTCGATTTTTCAATATTTTTTTTCAATCTTACCAAATTCGAACATTTTTCTTTAAAACCTTCTACACTCTTTTTCAAAATTTTAGGAAATCCTTTGGAATTTTTAAAAACCTTTTTTAATTTACTCTTAAAGTTTATTTTACAAAATGAAAGAAGATTCAAAATTTTCACACGAATCTTGAGAACATTATTTTTTAAATCTTTTTAGACATTCTAAACCTTCTAATCTTTAGAAATTATTCAAATTTTTTCCCTTTTTTTAAATTCTGCAAAATTACAAAAATTGCCTCAAAATCTTTCCGAATCTTCTTTGAAAATTTTAGAAATCTTTTTAAATGTTTTGAAATCTTTTCAAATAATCTCTTCAAATTAATTTTTTCTAAATAAAAAATCATTTTAGTTTTTCCTAGGAACCTAAAAAGTTTATTTTCGTGAAACCTTACAAAATTGTAGGAAGTAGTTAAAAATGGTTTGTAACTTTTTTCAATTTTATCTTAGAATTCATTACAAAACAATCATTTAAAAATTTTCCATGAATCTTAAGAACATTTTTTTCATTCTCTTGACACCTTGTAAAATTCAGTTTACCTGAAAAAATTGTTATTCTTAAAAAATTAAGACAAAAATGGTCTCAAAGTCATACATCTTCTTTTTCCACAAATTTTGAAATCTTTAAAACTTAAAACTATTCTTTTAAAATAAGAACTAAGCCATTTAAAATTTAAAAGTCTTTGAATCTTTTCTGAGGAAGCAAAAATTATTAATAAAAAGTTATACAAATTTTTAAAATGTAGAAATTTATACTTTATTGTTATTTTTTTCATTTCTCTACAAGGAAATATAAGAAAAAATTATTTAATTGTGTTTTCTTGTTAAATTTTGTATATTTTCGTATGCGTTTTAACAGAAAATTACAGTTGCAGAAATGTTCTACTTTCTTGTAAAATTTTTTCCAACACGAATATACGAATTAATTTTTGGAGTTGAAAATTTATCTCTTTGGTTGAAAATATAAATATTTCATTTTTAGAAAACTAATCTTCTTGGTTAAAACATCACATTTTGGGTTAAATGTTGAACTCTTTTGTTGAAAATTCATCTGATCGGTTAAAAATTTAACTCTTTTGTTGAAAAAATCTTTTTTGTTTTATAATTAATATTTTTGGCTAAAAATGTAACTTTTTCCTTTTTGGTTTAAAAGTGATATTTGTCGATTCTCAACAGAACGCCTCAGTCTTTTTCAGTGGAAAATTAATTTTTTTGGCGAAAAATTCATCTTTTTGTTGAAAATTTAACATTTTTCTTGAACATTTATTATTTTTTAGGTTAAAATTAATTTTATTATCTGAAAATTTAACTATTTCATTATGACAGGAAATTTAAAGATTGTAAAATGAGAAAAAACCCGTTTTTCTGTGTAAAAAATTATTCTTTAACTGTTTGAAAATTCGTTTTTTCTGTTTGAAATTTTCTGAATTAAAAATTTTATGATTCCAGTTTTGGTTCGAAAAATATATATTTTTAGTTGCAAATTCAGCTGTTTGGTTTAAAATTCAACTGTTTTTTTCTAAATTCGTTTTTTTAGCCTAAAAGTTTAACTCATTTTAATTGAATTTGAATCCTTTTTGCTTGAAAATTCAACATATTTTATGAAAATTTAACTATTTTGTAAAAAATAATCTTTTTGAGTAAAAAACCATATTTTTGGGTGTAAAATTCAACTTTTTTGAAAATAATTCGTCCGTTTAGCTTCAAAATTAAAAAAATTTGTGAAAAATTCGTCTTTTTGGTAGAATATTAATCATCTGTGTGAAAAATTCATCTTTTTTGTTGCAATTTGAACAATTGGGTTCAAAATTCATATTTTTTGGTTGAAAATTCAACTACTTGGATAAAAGTTGAACTAATTTGTTAAAAATTTATTTTTAAGATTCACCTCTGGTTTAAAATGTAACTTTTTTGTTGAAAATTTATTTTCTTTAGTTCAAAATTAATTTTTTTATATGATAATTCAGCCATTCCATTTTTGGTTGAAAATTTATCCTTTATAAGTGGAAAATTCAAGTATGTTGTAGAAAATTCAACTATTTGGTTAAAAATTCATCTTTCTCTTTTGAAAATTCATCTACTTGGTTGAGCATTCAACTATTTTATTAACAATTCTCCTATTTGGTTTAAACTCAACTGGCTAAATCTTTTTTTGGTTAAAAATTAATTTTTTAAACTAAAAATTTGACGATCCCATTGTTGGTTCAAAAAGATATTTTTTAGTTGAAAATTCAAATATTTTGGTTCAAAATGTATCTTTCTTCATTGCAAATTCATCGATTTGTTTGAGGATTCAACTATTTTGTCAAAAATTCGCTTTTTTCGTTTAATTCAACTGGTGGAAAAATTTTCTTTTGTTTGTTGAAAATAAACCTAAAGTCTTATCTAGTGATACCAATTTTTTTGTTTTTAGGTGGGATTAAATGATAAAGTCTTTTAAAATATTGAAAAATTGATCCACCAATTCCCTATAGCGTTTCACTTACTTCATCGATAAAAAAAGTAAATTAAAGCTGAAGGAGAATCTGAGAGAAATTTAACGATCAATTATTTTAGAAGTGATAAAGAAAGACGAAAAAATACTTGGTAGAAATTGCATATTGAAGTTCATTTTTGCAATTTCAAGAAGTGGAGAAACGAATACCCAATTAACCCGATTTTTATACAAGAGTTTCTCTTATATTTGAATAAATTCAATAAATTCTACTTTTTAAGGGGCAGAAGCCCTCATAGTTTCGGTTGAGTGTCCATCCGTCCCTCCTTTTACTTTTTTCAAGAAGAGGAATTAAAAGGGAAATGAGGAAAGTTAGGGGAGGGAAAGTAGGGAAAGTAAGGGGAAATGAGTGGTGAAGAAGTAGGGGAAGCGAGGAGGAATGAGGGGAAGGAAAGTCAAGGAAGCGAGAGGAAATGATAAAAGAGGAAGTAGTGGTAACTAGGGGAAATAAGGGGAAGTTATGAGAGGGAAAGTAGGGAAATTAAAGGGAAATGAGTAGTGAAGAAGTAGGGGAACCGAGGAGGAATGACGGGAAGGAAAGTGAGGGAAGCGAGGGGAAATGATTGAAGAGGAAGTAGGCGTAACTAGGGGAAATAAGGGGAAGTTATGGGAGGGAAAGTAGGGAAATCAAGGGGAAATGAGTAGTGAAGAAGTAGGGGAACCGAGGAGGAATGAGGGGAAGAAAAGTCGGGGAAGCGAGGGGAAATGATGAAAGAGGAAGTAGTGGTAATCAGGGGAAATGAGAGGAAGTCAGAGGAGCGAAAGTAGGGAAAGTAAGGGGAAATAACTGGTTAAGAAGTAAGAGAAGCGAGGAGGAATGAGGGGAAGGAAAGTCATGGAAGCGAGGGGAAATTATGAAAGAGGAAGTAGTGGTAATTAGGAGAAATGAGGGGAAGTTTTGGGAGGGAAAGAAGGGAAAGTAAGAGGAAATGACTGGTTAAGAAGAAGGGGAAGCGTAGAGGAATGAGCGGAAGGAAAGTGAAGGAAATGAGGGGAAATTATGAGAGAGGGCGTAGGAGTAATGAGGGGAAATGAGGAAGGGGCCGTCATGGGAAATGATGGGAGAATTTTGTTGAACAATTAGTTTTTTAGTTGAAAATTAGTTTTTTAGTTGAAATTTCGTTTTCTCGTTGAAAATTAATTTTCTTTACTGAAAATTTAACTAATCTATTTTTGCCTGAAAACTGACAGTTTTAGTTGATAATTCAACTATAAAGTTTTTCGTTAAAAATTCGTATTTTCCGTTGAAAATTCAACTACTTGGTTGAAATACTTTGTTAAAAAATCATTCTATTGGTGAAAGATTGAAATATTTTGTCGAACATTCGGTTTTTAGTTGAAAATTAGTTTTTTAGTTGAAAATTAATTTTCTTTACCTAACATTTAATTAATCTTTTTTTTTACTGAAAATTGATAGTTTTCGTTAAAAATGGTCAAAAAATCATTTTATTGGTGAAAGATTGAACTATTTTGTTGACAAAATTTTTTTGTCTGAACATTAATTTATTTAACTAAAAATATAATAATTCCATTTCTGAAAGAATTGTTTTTTTTTTAGTTGAAGCAACAACTATTAAAGTTTTCATAGAGAATTCATTTTCTTTAGTTGAAATTTTAACTATTTGGTTGAAATATTTTGTTAAAAAATCACTTTATTGGTAAAAGATTGAATTTTGTGTTGAAGATTAATTCTTTTGGCTAAACATTAATTAATTAATCCATCTCTCCAGTTGAAAATTTAAGTTTTTTGTTGCAAATTTTTTATATTTTTTTTGAAAAATTAAATTTTTGAACTACATATTTAACTATTCTATTTGTGGTTGAGAATTTATAGTTTTTAGTTCAACATTTAACTATTTGGTTAAAACTAAACTTTTTTTCAAAAATCAAACTGTTTTGTGAAAAATTCGTCTTTTTTACTTGAACATTCAACGGTATAGTTGAAAATTTAATTAGTTTTTCGAAAATTCTACTATTTTATTCGAAAGTAATTTTTTTCGAAAATTTAACTCTTTTGTTCAATATTCGTCTGTTTTTTTTCTAGTTGAAAATGTATCTATTTCAATTAAATTTTTTTTTTATCAAAAACAAATATTTCTGGTTAAAAATGTATCCTTTTTGTTTAAAAATGCAACTGCTTTGTTATAAATTAATCTGGTCTGGTTGACGATTCAACAGTTTAGTCGGAACTTAAACTATTCGATTAAAAATTCATATTTTCTGAAGATTCACAGTTTTGGTTTAAGATTTAACATTTTTGTTTAAAATTTGTTGTTTTCTTTTTTTGGTTAAACATTTTTTTTGTTCAAATCTAAAATTTTGAAGGGTCATCTTTTGTTTCGAAAATTTAACTGATTTGTTGGAAATTCTTGTTTTTGGACAGAAAATACGTCCCTCTTGAATAAAAATTAATTATTTTTTTGTTATAAAAGTTCTCTGTTGATAATTCGTCTCTTTTAGTAGAAAATTAATCTATTCTGGTTGAAAATTCAACTATTTTGTTAAAAATACAACTGTTTTGTATAAAATTAATTTTGTTGTTGAAAATCCAATTATTTGTTAAAAATAAACTCTTTAGTTGAACATTTATATTTTTGGGTGGAAAATTCAACTGTTGTTTGGAGAATTCGCAATTTTGGCTTGAAAATTCAGCAATTTGATAAACATTTTTTTCTCTCTTAAATGCAAACTTTTTCTTGTTTGAGAATTTAACTATTTTCAAAATTGCTGTCCTTTTTGGTTAAATTCAACTGTTTTTTATTTAAAATTAGAATCTTTTTTTTGGGTGAAATATCAACTATTACAATTTTTGCTGATAATTTTCCTTTTTGGTTGCTTTATAAGCTATTATTTTTTTTCGTTAAGACTTAATATTTTTTTATTTTAAAAGTCAACTACTTGGTTGAAAGTTTTAACTCTTTGTTGAATTTTTTTTGTGACGATTCATCATTTTAGTTGAAAAATACAACTATTTTGTTGTAAATTTAATTATTTTTTTACAAATTCAACTTTTTTTTTAAATTCAATTTCTTTATTAATTTTAACTGTTTTGTAGAACATTGGTCTTTTTAGATAGAAATTTCGTCTTTTTGGATAGGAATTAGTACCCTAGATTCTGTATTAATTTTTTTTGTAGAAAAGTTCTTGGCTGAAAATTCATCTTTCTTAGTTGAAAATTCCTCTTTTGCTTGAAATTTCAACCATTTGGTTGTAAACGCAACTGTTTTGTCAAAATCCATTCTTTGTTGAAAAATAATTTTACTTGGTTGACATTTTTTTTTGCGTTTAAAAGTCAACTGTTTTCTAAAATATTCGCCTTTTTGGCTTGAAAACTCAACTCTTTCGTTGAAAATTCATCCCTTCTGGTAGAAATGCTGTGTTTTTTTGTTGTTGAAAATTAATCTATTTTGATTGAGAATTTATCTTTTTTGGTTGCTCTATAAACTATTTTTTTTCTCTAATAATTAATATTTTTTTATTTAGAAAGTCAACTACTTGGTTGAAAGTTGTGCCTCTTTACCAAATTTTGTTTTTTTTTAAGATTCATCATTCAAGTTGAAAATTTAACTATTTTGTTGCAAATTAAATTATTTTGTTAAAAATTCAACTATTTTGTTGAAATTTTTTTTAACTCCACTGTTTTGTAAAAAATTTATCGTTTTAGATAAAAAATTCGTCCTGTTATATTGAAAATTCATCAGTCTTCGAAAAAATTCATTTTCTTGGTTTGAAAATTCAAGTATTTGGTTAAAAGTTCAACTGTTTTGTTGAAAATTAATCTTTTTGATAGGAAATTAGTATCCTTGATGCTGAATTCATTTTTTTTTGACAGAAAAGTTCATAACTTGAAATTTCAACTATTTGGTTGTAAATACAACTGTTTTGTCAAAATTAATTTTTTCTTGAGAATTCAACTGTTCCGTTGAAAAGTAATTTTAATTGGTTGAAAATTTATTTTTAAAAAAATTTAAAAGTCATCTGTTTTTTAAAACATTCGCCTTTTTAGCTTGAAAACTCAACTCTTTTGTTGAAAATTCAACTATTTTGTTGAAAATCCAATATATATCAACTTAAAATCCTAAGCGTTTGATATTGAATTCAATACGGTATTCATAAATTAATTTAATTTAAAAGAATCTATTTCGCTATTATTCCCCGATTTTCCTAAAAAATCACGTATATTTTGCGTTTTATTTCCGGCTTTTATAAAAGAAAATCTAAAAAAATCCTCATTATAAATTAACACCTTTTATCTAAAACAGGAATAGCGCTCAGAGCCTCGTCAGCGCCCCTTTTCAAATGGGGCTAAATAGGGCAATTTCTGGACGGCTAAATGTATTTTAATCCTTACAAAAGGAATATTTTTGTGCAGAAGGATATTTTGAAACGTGAAACGTAAAATATGTTTTATTGTCCGATGCACGTGATTTATAAATGGTTTATCCTGTGAAATCCGCAAATGTAGAATGCATGCATGAATGATGCTTTTTAAAATATCACATACGAATGGTTTTTTTTTCTGTATCTTTTCAAGCTTCTGACGAAGCGTGAAATAAAATTGAATCCTCCGGAGGCTACTTTGTGCATTTTATTATATAAAATGCATGCCCGGAAAAAGTGGAATCGTTGTGTAATAACGAGAGAAAGAGGGAAAAGCTCAATTTTCTTTCGTTACATGCAATTTATTTTTCAATGGTGATAAATGAACGCGTTCTGTTTTGAAATCGAGATTAACGAGAATTTTTCTTGGGGTTGGCCAACAAAAGTTAAACTCGCTTCTCTTTCCAGTGAAAACGCGGAGGAATTAACAACTTTTATATGAAAATTTTCTTTTTTAGACTTCTTATTGTTAGTTAGAACGACGTTTTCTCTGAAATGGAGAAAGTCGGAAAATTTCAAACACATAGAGAGACATGACCAATTAAATTGAAGTATAGTGTAATATATATTATAATAATGTAATAATATAACAATATATAATCATATATATATACATACATACATATAACCAATATCATATTTTACGCGCTATGCGCGCGAAAAGTTTCTTATTAGCAGTCAAATACTCAAATATAAATATTTTAAAGTGGCCTCTAACAAACAAAAATTTCTGGTCATTTCCCGGTTATTAGACATTTTTCCAAGACATACAAATTAAAAATTTTCAACTTTTATAAATGAAAAAAGTTCAATTCCTATATTGAATACTTAACTAAAAAATAAAAGCAGGTATAGCTACCATATTGAATTTAATATGAAACACTTAGGATTTTGAGTTTAAATATATTGGATTTTGAACAAAATAGTTGAATTTTCAACCAATATAGATTAATTTTCTACCAAAAGAGATGTATTTTTAACGAGAGAGCTGAGTTTTCAAGCTATAAAGGCCAATATATTAGAAAACAGTTGACTTTTAAGCAAAAAAAAATAAAAATTTCAACCAAGTAAAATGATTTTTCAACTGAACAGTTGAATTTTCAATTAAGAAAGATGAATTTTCAGCCAAGAACTTTTCTACAAAAAAGTTAATTAAAAATAAATGGGAATAATCACCTATCCTAAAAGATAAATTTTCAACAAAGTAGTTGAACTCATAACCAAATAGTTGAATTTTCAAAACAAGAAGACGAATTTTCTATCTAAAGAGACAAATGTTCTACAAAACAGTTAAATTCAAAAAAGTAAATTTTCAACAAAATATTTGAATTTCTAACAAAATAATTGAATTTACAAAAAAATAGTTGAATTTTCAACTAAAAAATATTATTTCCTAACGAAAAAAATTATAGTTGATATAGCAACCAAACAAGATGAATTTTGAATGAAAAATGTAATAGTTGATATTAAATCAAAAACAAGATTTTAATTTTAAATGAAAAACAGTTGCATTCAACTAAAAACGACATAATTTTTCAAAATAGTTGAATATTCAACCAAGAAAAAGTGTTCACCTAAGAGAGGAAAAAACGTTAAACAAATTACTGAATTTTCAAGACAATTTCCGAATTTTCAACAAAACAGTTGAACTTTTAACCAAATAGTTGAATTTTCAAACCAAGAAGACGATTTTTTCCGAAGACTGTTTATTTTTCAATATAAAAGGACGAATTTTCTATCTAAAAAGACAAATGTTATACAAGACAATTAAATTTAGAAAAAGTAAATTTTCAACAAAATAGTTGAATTTTTAACAAAATAATTGAATTTGCAACAAAATAGTTGAATTTTCAACTAAAATGATGAATCTTAAATAACAATGTGTATCAAAGAAGTACAACTTTCAACTATGTAGTTAATTTTTCAATTAAAAAAATATTAATTTTTAACGAAAAAAATAATAGTTGATATAGCAACCAAAAAATATAAATTTTCAATAAAAAAATGTAATAGTTGATATTACATATTAAACAAGATTTTAATTTTGAATAAAAAACAGTTGCATTCACCCAAAGACGATAATTTTTTTTAAATAGTTGAATTTTCAACCGAAAGAGATTAATTTTTTCACAAAAAAAGATAACATTTCTACTAAAAGAGATAAAGTTTCAACCAAGAAAAAGTTTTCGCCTAAGAGAGAAAAAAACGTTAAATATATTACTGAATTTTCAAGATAAAATTGCGAATTTTCAACAAAACAGTTGAACTTTTGACCAAATAGTTGAAGTTTCAAACCAAGAAGACGATTTTTTTCAAAGACTGTTTAATTTTTAATATGAAAGGACGGATTTTCCATTTAAAAAGGCAAATGTTCTACAAAAAAAGTTAAATTAAAAAAAGTAAATTTTCAACAAAATAGTTGAATTTTCAGCTAAAATGGTGAATCTTTGAGAAAAAAAAAATTTTAAACGACAAATTTTTCAAAAATAGTTGAATTTTCGACCAAAACAGACTAATTTTCAACAAAAAAAGATAACATTTCCTCTCAAAGAGATAAAGTTTCAACAAAAAAAAGTTTTCATCTAAGAGAGAAAAAAAAGCGTTAAACAAATTACTGAATTTTCAAGACAAAATTGCGAATTTTCAACAAAACAGTTGAACTTTTAACCCGAAAACATGAATTTTCAACTATAAAGTTAATTTTCAGCCAAATATTGAATTTTCAACAACAAGAAAGTTAATTTATACAGAAAAGTTGTATTTTTCACAAAATTGTTGCAGTTTGAAACAGAATAGATTAATTTTTTAGGAAAAGAGACAAATTATCAATAGAAATCTTTTTTACCAAAAATGATGAATTTTCAATCAAGAGGGACGAATTTTCTATACAAAAATACGAATTTCCAACAAAACAGTTGTATTTTCGAAAATAAACATGACTCTTCAGCAAAATAGTTAAATTTTCAACTTATAAAGTATAAATTTGTAGCCAAAAATGGAATAGTGCAATTTTCAGATTGAAAAAAATTGATTAAAAAAAAAAAAAAATCAAAACCATTCAACATATTGGAAATCTTCTGAATTCAAAATGTTCAAAATCAAATCCTTTTTATTTAATTATTTCATCAAACAATTTTATCACACCTGTTTAAACATAGTTTTCTTTTTTAAAAGGAAATTTAAAAGATTTTAAAGATTTTACGGCAGTCCAAGGGATTGCATAAGAGTTAATTAAGGGATTAAATATTGTTTCAAAGATTTTAAGTGAGTTTTTACGGATTTCAATAGATATAACAAATTCTAAACATTTTATTATATTTTTATAAACTGCAAATTATTTTAAAAAATGAAGGGATTTCGTAGGATTTCAAAGATTTAAATATCATTTCAGATATTTCGGTTAATCTGCCTTTTTGAAGAATTTCCTTAAATTTCGAAAGATTTAAAAGGATTTCAAAAATTTGAAAAGATTTTCAAACATTTTGAATAGATATCATTAACTTCAAAGTTTTTTTTAAGGATTTAAGAGGTATTTAAAAAGATTCCCAAGAATGCGCAAGTGGGTATTTTTGAAGTATTTTAGCGGATTTAATAAGATATCAATGATTTTCAGGAACTTCAAAAGCTCTCAAGATTTTTCAATAAATTATCCAGGATTGTGGGGGAAGAAGAAAAGTTTTTGAGTATTTGATCAGAATATTTAGTGTAAGCTAAATAAAATTTTATTTATAAATTTCACTAGAATTTTTTCTTTATATTTCAAACTTTAAACACTTTCAAATGCATAGAAAGAAGAGTCAGTATAATTATTACACCATATTTTTAAAAAATTTTCTATGGTACCCTAATCAAGTCGAAAATTGGCAAATTTTGAAAATCTTGCCTAATGGTTCTAAATATTTGTAAATAATAATCTTCATTCATTTATTTATTGAAAATTGAATTTTTAAAATAATGATGTACAATTTAAAAAATAGTTATTTTTAACGACATATAAAACAATCAAACTATTTTTTTCATTAATTCTATTCAATTTAAAAAGTTTTGCTGAAAATTCTTTTTTTTTTGGTTGAAAATTAATTTTTAAGCCAAAATTTTACTATTAAATTTCAAAATATCATTTAAATATTCAAATAATTTTAAATAAATATTAAATTTTTCATTTTTCAAATTTTTCACTTTATACTAAAATGATTTAATTTTTAAAATTATGATGCACAATTCAAAATTAATTATTTTTAAAAACTTAGTTTCAAGATCCTAATAATTTAGGAATGCTTCAATTTTTAAACGTGATTTTTAAAAATAAGTCCAACTTTTTAGTAAAAAAAATCTATTTAATCACTATATGATACTTATTAATAATATATTTATAATTAAATAAATTATTCATAAATAAATGACTAATTGTTATAAATGATGAATCATCTTTAAAATTTTGATAACTTCAATTAAAAATTATAGTTTTTAATGTTCAATGTTGTAGTTCCAAATACAAGAATTAAAAATGTCAGGAAATTTTCGCCATTATATATTTTTTCAATTGTAAAATTTTCCCATTGAAAGCCATGGTAGTTTTAAATTTATAATAATTTTATATTTTAATGTTCTACATTTTTTTGCTTTAATTTTAAACGTACAAGATCGTTCAATTTTTAAAATTTTGCGAAATCGTAGAATATAAAATTGAATGAATAAATAGTTGAACAATTTTCAGTTTGAATAATTCATCGCAAAAAAGATTAGGAATGAGCATTGAAAATTGAGAAAGTTTTTATGTTCAAATGTTTAAAAATATTAAACGTAGAAAAACTTGAAAAAAAAAATGTATTGAAAGGCTTAAAATTGTGCAATTTGAAATATTAAATTAATAATAGTTCGAAATGAAGTTTAAAAAATTGAACGATGTTAAATTAAAAGTTGTTTAATATCAAAATAGGGAAAAATCAAACTATTTGAAATTGATATCTCAGTAATTGAATAATTTCTTTAATTTTGAATGATTACAATTTTAGAGTTCTGAATTTTCAGGTTGAACACTAAAATTTTCAATTTTTTCCTTTCTTAAGTTCCGATTTTTAAAATTAAAATTGAAATGGTTGTATTACGAAAGCATAATTAAAATTTTTTTAATTTTAAAAGATGCAAATTTGCTTAAAAAAAATTTTATTCCAAAGGGATTTAATACAAAAAAGATTTAATAATTCAATTCATAATTTTGAACGTTGTTTTAGAAGAATTCAATTTTCAAGTCTTTTAATTAAAAATTATTCAATTTTGTGTTGTGAAAATAGTGATGGATTTATTTTCTGATCTTAGAAAAAATGTTCAAATCAATCTTAATCCTCGATAATAATTTTTTTGTGTTATAAAAATTTTTAATTTTAGAATTTCAGAAGTTTTGACTTTGAAACATCAATTCTGTTTTCAATGACAAATTCTGAAATTCTAATCGCTTCGAATTGAACATTATTTATATGTTGAAGTTTTCAATTTTCAATTATTCAATTTAGCAATCTTTTAATTAAAAGCAATACAATTAAAATTACTTTGAATTTTAAATAGTAAAATTTTCAAAATTTCAAAATGTCTGAAATATATAAAATTTTCAAAATATCAAAAATGCTCAAACATTTAAATTATCAATATGTGTATAAAACATTTATAAAATTAGAGAAATCTCTAAAATTATCAAATATTCTCAATTTTTCAAAATTTTGTATGTTTTCAAAATTTGAAAGTTTCAAAATTTTTTAAAGTTTGTAAATCTTTTCAAATTCTAAAAATTTCAGAATTGCTCAAATTTCTTTGAAACTCTCAAATTTAAAAAATTTCTAAAATTTTTAAATTATCAAAATTTATAAAATTTAGAATAGGCAAAATTTTTTATATCACTGAACCTTCATTTCAAATTAAAATTTGTTATTTTCATTGATATTATCATAAATTACAAAAAAATTCAGAGAAAACATAAATTATAAGAATTAGTGGATCTTTTATTAACAGTTACAAGTTTTACAACATTGCAAGTTTTTGTTGATCAAAGGGTTGATTAAAAGAAGAAATTGCGAAGATAATTGGGGCAAACTTTGTATCAGGAATCTTGTCAAATATTTGAAATATCATTAAGCAAATTATAACTTTGTAGTTTCGTTTCGCACTTACCCTTATCGACCATAATTAATAATTCAGAAACAATTTCCTAATTTTGGTTGACTAGAAAGGTCAGAAATTTAATAATCGTAAGAGACCTTAATAGAATGCTTTGTGTATTAAGAGCTGAATTTCATTGTGGATATTCTGACGATGAAAATAAGGGTTGGTTGCAGTTAAACAGAGGAAGTAAGAAGGGTGAAGATGAGATGCGAGGAACTTGTTTTAATAGTTTTCCCTTTAATTAAATTACCAGCCAACCTCTCTCATAATATTAGGAATTAATATAATTTCCCTTCGCAAGACGTCATCAAGTCTATTATTAAATCTTGAGCTGTTCATTCTTCATCCATCACGTACTATATTTTATTTAGTATTATTAATAATAATAATCTTCAAAAGAAATCTGTATTATCATTAGAGATTGAGTTAGGAATTAAAAATCATTTTTAAATAATTTTTTTCTGAAAAAAAGATCTTCTCCTTTCACTCCGTTGGGATGCAAACCACAGACTTTGGGTTTCCGGTCAGGTGCTTTTCCCATTAAGCTACTAAAGAGATCGCAAGAAGAGACCTTATTTCAGAAAATATACGCATCATTATGCTAGATGGTACAAATGAATTTTTAAAGGAATCTTTATTATCATTAGACAATGAACAACATTTTTTAACGTCTTTTCCAGACTAGATGGAGTTATGAATTAAAAATCATTTTTAATTAATTTTTTTCCGAAACAAAGATCTTTTCCTTTCACTCCTCTGGGATTCTAATCACAGAACTTCTGATTTCCGGTCAGGTGCTTTTTCCATTAAGCTACTAGAGAGATCGAAAGAAGAAACTTCATTTCAGAAAATATACGCAATATTATGCTAGGTGGTACAAATCAAAATTTTAAGGGAATCTGTATTATCATTAGAGAATAACAGGACATTTTTAACGTATTTTTCAGACTAGATGGAGTTGTGAATTAAAAATATTTTTTAATTAATTTTTTTCGGAAAAAAGATCTGCTTTCACTCCGCTGGGATTCAAACCAAATAGCTTGTGATTTCTGGTCAGGTGCTTTTTCCATTGAGCTACTAGAGAGATCGAAAGAAGAAGCTTTATTTAAGAAAATATACGCATTATTATGCTAGATGGTACAAATCAAATTTTTAAAGGAATCTGTATTATCATTAGAGAATAAACGAAAATTTTTAACGTCTTTTTCAGAATAGATGGAGTTATGAATTAAAACTCATTTTTTAATCAATTTTATTGATTAAATTTTTTAATTAATTTTTTTCTGAAAAAAAGATCTCCTTTTACTCCGCTGGGATTCTAATCACAGAACTTCTGATTTCCGGTCAGGTGCTTTTCCCATTAAGCTACTAGAGAGATCGAAAGAAGAAACTTTATTTCAGAAAATATACGCATTATTAAGCTAGATGGTACAAATCAAATTTTTAAAGGGATCTGTATTATCATTAGAGAATAACAGTACATTCTTAACGTCTTTTTCAGACAAGATGGAGTTATAAATTCTGTTATGATCATTGAGTTATAAGTTCCGTTTTTCGAATCCCAGCGAAGTGAAAGGAGAAGATTTTTTTTCAGAAAAAAATTGATTAAAAATGATTTTCATTTCATAACTCCATCTAGTCTGAAAAAGGCGTTAAAATTTTTCTCTCATTCTCTAATGATAATACAGATTCCTTTAAAAAAAATGTATTTCTATCATCTAGCATAATAATGCGCATATTTTCTGAAATGAAGTTTCTTCTTCTGATCTCTCTAGTAGCTTAATGGTAAAAGCACCTGACCGGAAATCAGAAGTTCAGTGGTTTGAATCCCAGCAGAGTGAAAGGAGAAGATCTTTTTTTCAGAAAAAAAATTAATTAAAAATGAGTTTTAGTTCATAACTCCATGTAGTCTGAAAAAGAAGTTAAAAATTTTCTCTTATTCTCTAATGATAATACAGATTCCTTTGAAAAAAAGTTGGATTTGTACCATCTAGCATAATAATGCGTATGTTTTATGCAATAAAGTTTCTTCTTTCGATTTCTCTAGTAGCTTAATGGTAAAAGCACCTGACCGGAAATCAAATGTTCTGTGGTACGAATCTCAGCGGAATGAAAGGAGAAGATCTTTCTTTCGGAAAAAAATTAAGTAAAAATGATTTTTAGTTCATAACTCCATCTAGACTGAAAAAGACGTTAAAAATGTTCTGTTTTTCTCTAATGATAATACAGATTCCTCTAAAAGTTTTAGTTGTACCATCTAGCATAATATCTGAAATAAAGTTCCTTCTTTCGATCTCTTTAGTAGCTTAATGAGAAAAATACCTGACCGGAAATCAGAAGTTCTGTGGTTCGAATCCTAGCGGAGTGAAAGGAGCAGATCTTTTTTTCAGAAAAGAAATTGAATAAAAACGATCTTTAAATTAATTGATTCACTTTGCTTACAATGATCCTCCCATGTTTCCACTCACTTATTGTGTGCTTTTGTCTGTTCATTTTTTTTCTAAAAAATATTGGAAAGAAGCTTCACAAATTTGAACAGTTTTTGGTTATTTTAAAATTTTTTACAGGAAATTCGTTATTTTAAACAAACATTATTATATTTCGAGAAAGGTTTACAATTCCGAACAATATTCTGTATTTAATTATTTAATTTTTTCAACAACTTAAGGGTTATATTCGTCCGTTTCACCTGAAGTTTGTATTTTTGAAGAGAAATTCCTTAGATCATTTATTTTTGTTTATAATGAATTTTGTTGATAATAATTTTTGTTTAAAATAATAAAACTAACAAGCTTGAAGAAGTCCGGGTTTTGTTAGTGTATTTTCTCAGAAATTAAAATTGTTATTAAAAAATTATTAGACTTCAAAGAACATTTGTTTTGAACAATTTTAGGTAACGTATCAACTCAAAGAACGTTGTATGAACAGTAGGGTGGTCCCAAATTTTTGTCTTGAATTTTCACGCATATCACCTGAAAATTTGTTCGAATCCACAAAAAAATAAATCGATTTTTTTTTCGAAAAAAAAAGATATTTAGAGGCGACTCAAGCCCCATAAAGTTTAACACGTATTTCCCATAAAAAATACGTTTTCGTATATTTTATTCAAAATCATAAATATTAGGTGAAACGAGTTGAAACTCAACACTCTTTACAATTAGCTATAAAATACGAATGTAATATCACTTTTCAAATATCACCATCGTAAGTCTGTTTTATAGGGTCACAAAGAAACCCCATAAGTGAAAAAATGAGTTTTGCGAGTTACTGGCGCTACTTATAATTTTTTGCGGTTTTTTAAATACAAATTGTTTCTACTACATGAAATACTACTTTATACTGATAATTAGATGTTCAATTAAATCCAACAGAAATAAATATTCAAATAATTTATAATCATTTATAATAATATTCTCTTAGAATAATGCTAGAAAGTTATAGTTTTTTCGTAATTCTTTTACTTTTGGTCCACTTTTCAATTAAGGTGAGATAACAATTAATTCAAGTTAAAAAAATGATTTTTTCAATAATTCATGATAATATTTAATAATATTCTCTTTGAATAGTCTTAGAAATTTGCGGTCTTTTCTAAATTTTTTAACATTTTGTCTACTTTTTACTTATAGTGTATAGATAGTTGCAGTTTCTACTGACACTTTCCACTTTTGGTAAGGTTTTCAATTAGAGCGAAGTAATCAATGAAAGTTAACAAAAATAATTATTTAAACAATTTATTATGATTTATAACTATATTTTCTTAGAGTAATGCTATAAAGTTGCACGTTTTCCAAAATTTTCTATCTTTTCTTTCTACTTTTTAGTTATAAACAAATAATAAAAATTTACATATAATATGTTCCACACAGAAAATTTGAAGAATATTTCAAATATCGGCTTTATTTCAAATAAATATATTTTTGGCACATTTTTAAATGAAAATTGTTTCTAATAGATAAAATGCTAATTCATACTGATGATCAGATGTTTACAAAAATTTTTCAAACAATTTATTATTTTTTTAGCAATTTTCTCTTAGAATAGTGTTAGAAGGTCGCGGTTTTTTGGGAATTTTTCAACTTGTTATCAACTTCTTCAGTTGGATCGAGATAATAATAAATTAAATTCAACATAAATGATTTTTCGAACAATTTATTATTATTATTCATAATAATATTATTTCAGAATAATGCTAGAAAGTTGCAGTTTTCCTACAATTTTACAGTTTTTGTCCACTTTTCTATTAGAGTGAGGTATAATTAATTCAAGTTAAAAAACATGATTGTTTAAACAAAGTATAATTGTTTATCACTATCTTTTCCTATACTAATGCTAGATATGTAAAAAAGTGATATGACCTAATATTGACGATTCTAAATAAAATTTACAAAAACGACTTTTTTTCGTATGGGAAATACGTGTTAAACTTCTTGGGGCTTGCGGAATCTCAAAACATATTTTTTTGTATATACGAAATAAAGCAATAAAATTTCAGATTAAAACTGAAAAATTTCAAAGTTTTTTTAAACCCAAAAAACATGACTTGACATCACAACAGATGAATTTTCAATCCAGAAAGACGAATTTTCAAGAAAGCAGTTAAATGTTTGACCAACAAAAAAATGACGTTTCAAGAAAATAGTTAAATTATTGACCAAAAACCATTATATTTTTAACCAAATAATTAAATTTTTTAGAAAACAGTTAAATTTTTAACAATACGAACAAATTTTCTGTTTAAAAAACGATTTTTGATTAAAACGGTGTCTTATGTATATATATTAACAATATTCAACCAAAAAATATGACATTAAAAAAAATACCTTTAGTTTAGTTTTAACCAACTGATAAAATTTTCAACAAAATACTTAAATTTTTAACAGGATGTTTCGATTTCCTACCCAAAAAGATGCATTTTAACCGAATAGTTGAATTTTAAAATAAACAAATTTGTTAACTTTTTTTTTATTAATAAACATTTTCTTACAACGAGCATAAAGGGGCTTCAAGCAACTTTGTCGATATAATTTAGGCAAAATATTTGGTAGAATAAAATTTTATTGTAGCTTGAGCCCTTTTTCCAAAAAGTTAATTTTTTTATTTTTAATATAATTTTATAACAAGAGTTTGTAACAAATTTTTAGATATTTTTTGATTCTACAACTTTCGTTCTCTGATTTTTTTCGTCTCTTGTGTAGTTTTTCAAAAAATTAAATTTTTTTTTCAATCTTATTTTTTACGATTGAAATAAAATCTACTCGTCCTATTTACAAATTATAAATAATCAATTTTCAGCTTGTGACGTTTGTCCAAAAATTTAATTTTTTTGTTTTTTACGAATAAAACAAAAAATACGCATCCTGCAAAAAAAATAATAATAACGAATTTGTTGCTCTTGTTTCGGTGACCAACTTTTGTCTTATTTTTTTTCGTAGCTTGTCTCGTTTGTCCAAAAATTTAATTTGTTTATATTTAATGTTGTTTTTTACGAATAAACAAAAACTTCTGCATAGTTTGACCGCAAAATGGAATTTTTCATTTTTTTTGTGCTATCAAAATTTGAATTTTCGGTTTTTTGAAATAATTAAAGGATTTGTTATGCTAGTCTTGTAGACTTTTCAAAAAGCAACAATGTAAAAAGGCATTTTCAACCAAAAATAAGAAAGTTAATTTTTTAACAAAATAAAAATATGAATCTTCAACACAATATTTAAATTTTCAAGCAAAGAGGTGAACCTTCAACCAAAAAAATAATTTTCATTAAATTAGTTCAACTTTTCCCCATCTCGTTGAATTTTCAATAACAAAATATTGATAAAAAAAAAACTTTTATCCAAAAAGATAAATTTTCAATTGAAAATTAATTAATAAATTAAAATTGGGCTTAATATAGGTTGCAGAAAAGCAACCTGTCCTTAGTTATTGATATAATCAATCATTTTAAAAGAAATTTTTATTCTCATATTTATATTTTATATCATATATATTATATATATATTTTTTTGATATTTTTATTCTTACTTTTGTAATAAAAATATATGTACACAATAATTATTGATAAATAAAATTTTTAACCGAATAATAAGTTGATAAGTAAATTCACACAGACAATCATTCTTAAATTAATTTTCTTGGACCTTTTACAAAATTTTAAATAATTTCGAAAAGATATTGAATGAATCGATTGTTTCTTTTTCCTCTTAAACTTTCAATCTTCATATCTCCTTTCTAATTAAAAATTTTTAAATTTCTGATTCTGAAGCGCATAATCAATATCTACTGAGCAAAGATAATCAAAGAAATTTAAATTTTATGGAAATATTGAAATTCGGAAAATGATCAGTTCCCTGCTCAATGCATAATCCTGGAGATTTGATTTCCTTCCACTTTTCAGGGTACGATCTCAATAATCCTTTTATGCGCGAAGCACTATTTCTTCCTTTCACAGATTCAACAAAGACGGACAACCTTAATTAATATTCTGAATTAAATTTTTATTTTCATTGCTAATTGTGTTTTTTATTTTATTTTTATAAAATCATTAGCGTAAGTGGTCAAATGCTTTGCGAAATAAAATATTCCCGAGTGTAAACTTTAATATTGTTTCTTATACCTTTCGTAAAATTTATAATGGATCGATTATTAAAAAAATATAAAATATCCTAAGCCTTTAAATTTAAATTAGTAAATATTTATCTAGTTAGTTCAGTACTAAGAATTTCAAATGAAGAATCTGTTATTTTTTTAATTTAATAGATTGAAATTCAGTGAACTCTAGGGTGGTCCAAAAATGCATTGAAAAAACTTTTGTTTTTGAATTTTCATCGGGACACCCCCCAAATTTGCTCAAATCCACCCAAAAATTGATCCATTTTTTGTTTTGAAAAAAAAATTATATTTAGGGTGCCGCAAGCCCCATGAAGTTTAACATGTATTTCCCGTAAGAAAAAAAGAAGTTTTTGTATATCTTATTCAGAATCCTCAATATTAGCTCAATCTAGTTCAAACTCAACATTTATCTTCACAATTAGCCATAGAATACGAAGAAAATATCACTTTTCAGATATCACTACCATAAGTCTGTTTTATAGGGTCCCAAAGAAACCCCATAAGTGAAAAAATGGGTTTTGCGAGTTTTTGGCGCTAATT